>WYDI02028660.1:0-14125 GCA_009867235.2 Psittacus erithacus
CACAGTTCCTGCGTCTGCCTTCCAAGACTTGGGTGGTGTGGTCAGAGCATTTGCCAGTGAAGACTGAGGCAAAGAAGACATTAAGAACCACAGCCTTCTCCAAATCCAGGGTAGAAGGATGTTTCATTTTGATTCACAGAGCTGAATGATAAGGGATCACCTGCAATCAGACAGCTGCCTGGTCATTTTGACTTTTATGCT
This sequence comes from Psittacus erithacus, assembly GCA_009867235.2. Taxonomy (NCBI): domain Eukaryota; kingdom Metazoa; phylum Chordata; class Aves; order Psittaciformes; family Psittacidae; genus Psittacus; species Psittacus erithacus. Next base: position 202 of record WYDI02028660.1, read on the forward strand.
GTATTTTCTGATCTGTGTCAGTAAGATGTTCTCTAAAAAGTGGTACAAATACGTATAAGTATTCAAATACTTTGAAGAATTCAGTCAGTGAGAAATAAACAAACGCATCCTCTACTGTATTTGGGAAAGGTAGAGTCATAGGAGGGAATGGAAAAGACAGAACTTATTTCTGAGGACTTAGCTGTTCTGATAATCCATTTATCAGTTCTTTTCCAACTTTTGTGTCTAGCTAGTAAATTATACAATTTTCTCTCCCTCTGTTCTGTACAGGGCATATTTTAACCTTTCATAGTAGAGAGTTTGTTTCAAGCTGTACTTAAACCAGTTTGGCCCATTGGTTCTGTCTTCCCTGTTTTACTTGGTGGATAATTTCAAGTCTCTCAGCATGCATTTTCATCCAGTTCAAGGGAATTAGATGGGTTCTCCAAGGAGCTAAAGTAACCCTTTGGATCAGTTTTGTTAAGGTTATTCACTCATTGGTGAAAAAAAGGAACACCAACCAGGAAACATAAGAGCATACTTGAATTCCTTTTCCACTAGAATAGTCCTTGAAAGCAATGCTTTGTATAGTGTATATTGGTGCAGATACATAGGACTAAGTGCACCTGGTAAGCAACAGGCAGCAAGTCATTTTAGCAAAAAGTTTATTTGCTACAGACAGAGATACTGTGAATTGCTCACTAAATACTAAAAAGTCTATTTAAGAGGCCTTCAAGGAAATGTTTGAGAGAAAGAAGAGTTTATGTCACAGTCAGTTTGAAAAGGTTTGGGGATTTTTTTCATCTCTTTGACTTGATTGTCTGAAGCATCAGCATCATATCAGTCTTCCAACATGCACACAAACCTCATTGTTAGATGTTTCCTGCAGCACCTGTGTTAACTGTTGTTGAGCTATTTCACCATGTTAAATTTACAAGGATTCATACTTCTTTCTTCTTTCCTGTACAGAAATATGCTTCCAGCTTTTATAGATTGCCCTCTTTTGTGAGTTGAAATATTCCTTGGACAATGTTTATTTTTCACTACTTAACTCTGATACACAGTTTAAGCTATTGTTTGTCCTGTGTATTTTTTGCCAGATGCTCTAAATACTGATAAAATCATATGACTAGAATCTGAAAAAATAAAGAATGAATGAATGTGCAATTGTAGTGGTGTCCTTTCTCATTGTATGTAGATAAAACATACAATTTGAAGGACTTAAAAGACTTCAATTGGCAGCACAGAATACACTTGCATGATAAAGAACAAGCTTTGTGTTCACATTTATTGAAAGAGATAACATAGATTTGGTATTCATTAATATCCATTCCACCATCTTCTTTTCTGAATTATGAGTTAGTTGATCTGCACCCTTTCTGTTCAAATTTGGATTTTTGAGGATCTTGAAAATGAAACATTCTTTAGAGGAATTGCCTCACTCTTGCTTTAAACTCCCTCCTTGTCAACCCTCTGCTTTGCAGTATTGTTTGAAAAAGTTGTTCCATTTGTGTGATAGCGTCAGATGTATTCAGTGACCGTTTATTATAGCAATGTGTGACGGACATCTGTTAGAAAGAAGAAACTCGTGCATTTTGCTAAATTAGCTATTGAATTTGCCTGGGCCAATCAGACCAGAGGTTTCAATATCACTTGTGAGACTGCTGGGAAGTGCTGTTTAGGAAAAAAAAACCTCATTTGCTCAGAGCATATGTGGCTATATGTTATCTTTGTAGCAGCACCTAAATGCATTAATGACTTTCACAAATGAGTTTAGTTCTCCAGTGTTATTACATAAGATAATGCAGTTTGGTAGCTATTCCTTGGTGGGTTTCCCTATTCAGAGATGAGTTTTGGAGATACCATCAGATATTGCTACCTTTTATCATAGGAAGATTGCTATTTTTGCTTGTGCTTCTTGCTTGTATTTTGTGTTCTCTTTATTCATTTTGTGTATTTATTGAATTTACTGTTACGAATAGTTGGAAAATAAGAGCTAACCTTTAACTGCTACAACTGTGTCTCCATGTGGATTTTTATGGCTGCGTATAGAAATACATTTTGTATAGTTTTTACATTAAAAATTACAGTATATTGAGGAAGGATACTTGAAAGACTATTATTTTCTGTGTATCTTATTATAAATATTCACGTTCTTCAATAATCTGTAAAATTACAATTGAGGCAGGATACAGTGTTGAAGATGATAGCAAATTTGCTAAAAACAGTAACTCTGTTGGATGATACGGGATGAGGATGTGTTGTAATGGTAATCATGGTAAATAACTGTGATTTTCTTTTCGTTTTGTTTTTTTTTTTTTTCATTATTTTTGAAGTGAATTTAGACTAGGGATGCAGTTTAAATGTGGCTTGTGAGGAGAGACAAGACACAAATCGAAAGTCAGTGAACACCTGCATTGGTACAGTACAAAAACCTCATCAGATTCATGTTTGGCATGAATGTTTTGTATAAGTTTTATGTGATGCAAAAAACTTAGCTTTCATTTCCTGATTTGCTCAGTAGTACACTGCACTGTCTTGAATTATTTTCTGTGAACATAGTCCTCGGAACCTTTCACACCAGCATTTTTCTGGGCTATGTTGGCCTTTAAAGACTGGCAATTTTCAGAAGCATTTGGAAATCTTCCAGCCTGAGCGGAAACGCTGTATTTATAGATAGCTTCTTGAAAAACTAAAAATCCAAACCCACTATGATGAGCTACAAAAACCGAAAAAAAAATGCTAAGAGAAAATAATAATTAAAAAATGCCAGGACAGCACCTGTGTGTGACTTGCTCTGCTTTTCCCTTCCAAAAAAAAAGAGACAAACTAAAATTACATTTAAAAAATCCTTCCAAAAATTCTTTAATGAGAATTGAAGTATTTAGGTTTTTTTATAGTTATCAGATAACAAGGTAAAATATATCTTTACTGGGGATACATTTTAATTGTCAGTTTTTTAATTCAGCTTTTCTCTTCTCAATCAAATATTGAGTCAGTGTTTTGTCCAGTTCTGTTATATGGTGATTAAAATGTGAAGGCAATTCTAGCACATATTAGAATTTTTTTTGATTGCAGTTTTGCTGCTATATAATATCTTGTCTTTATGGCTAGTATTTTAGTGGTAACTGTGGCTAAAAGTGACATATTCCTTCAGAAACGGGGAAAGTATTTCTCTTACAGTACTCTGCCATGTTTCAGATGAAGCACAGATAATTCTATTGGGTAATTGAACATGGAAAGGCTGGGAAAAGTAGCTGAGCCTATGTAACCTTTTGTGTAGTCTTGTACTGTGTATGTGTGGCTGCATATGTCATGTTTCTGGGAGGTTGTTTTTAAGATTAAATGCCTTTAGCAAGAAGGACTAAGGGGTAACAGAACCCACGTCCACAAGGCAGTTTCGGTTACAAAGGTATACAGGAAAGCATTGTAACAAAGGAGTTGAACTCCAAGGCCTCTTCTACACGTAGGTCTGTCACAGCTAGACTTGTGGATCAAAATAAAGGACTGCTACATGTGGAAGTAATGTCATTTTTATGCAAGAACTTTGACTTCTAGCTTTCTTGTTCTTCCCTTTCTACTGTTGGAGTGGCCTGGGAAAACACAATGTTCACACTTATATTGAATCTTTTTTGGAAAGTTCAACATAAATATAAAGCAACTTTTGACTACTGAAAACAAATTGTGTTTCTCATATAAGAGAGTGAAACTCACAGAAAAGAATGAAGGTCAAAAGGTAAATTCAGCTTCCTGCAACAAATGTTTTTTGATCTGATTTCTGTTCAGGAGATGAGCACAGCTTTCCCTTGCAGTGCATGTTGAACAAGAGATATCATCTAGCTAAACTTATTCATAAAACCTTCACCAATATGCTTTTTCTTCTGAGTTTATCTTTTGTGCTTTCTGAAATTTTCTGTAAATGGACCACTTCTATATCATACAGAATAAAAGGAAAAGGGATGTGAAAAGTAAAATGAAGAAACATGATTTGATAGGAAAACTGTTACTCAGTGACATAAAAAAGGACATTTGGGAAGGGATAAAAAGAAAAACATCCACTGGAAATCACAGCTACTAGCAAAGACATAGTGTCAGAATTGGAAGGAGAAAAATTAACAATTTACATTGTTTTGAAAGTTGTTTCCATTGATTTAATCATAAGCTCTTCTAATGCATTCTGATTCTCATCATTCCACTACAGTCTCTGGCTCTAATTGAAGCATGAATATTTGATCTCAGAACCTGATTGTTACCTTGAAGCTGTTCTTCTGGACTGTGTAAACAGGTTGTCAAAACGTTCTTTGGTATGCTGAACTTTGCAAGAAATCTAGTGAGAAGCAGTTTCTTGTTATGAAATTTTTGCATCTGTTCTTCTTACTCTGGAGCAAAAAGTGCTGAGACCATGAAAAGAACCTGGCAATCAGGTTAGGTAAATGGGAGGGAGACACATCTTTCTTACACAAAGAACACCCCTCTTTTCCCCTGTGCAAGACATTACTGCAATAACGTGTTTTTCAGCAAAGCACCCATGGTGTATCTCTAGGGGCACAAAATTACCTTCTGATGGTATACAGGTGGTTCCCCCATCAGTGTCGGTTAATGCCATTTAGCAAGCAAATGTGGGAACTTTGAGCTGCCTGTGTTCTATTACTACATTGATGGAGAAAATACTGATACTTCACAGACTATTAGAGTGAAACTAATTATTATTCTTAAAGGGTAATTTAGAGGAGTCTTTGTTTTGTTATTGAGGGTCATTGCCTAGGGAAAGACTGGGAGATAAAATGGAGTCTTTAGACCAAAAATGCTGTTACTTTATCCTTTTTTTCTCAAGTAGCTGCATAAATACTATTTATTTTCCAAAACAGAAATCACAGAATGAATTGACTGTTATGTTTTTCCTGTGAATCCAACCACTACAGCCTTTAATGATACTGGGGCTTTTCTGGCTGGATCCAGATTTGATTTTAATTGCTATTACTGTTTTTAATTACTTACTTCACTTTTATTTGCTGAAGCCACAGATTTTTTTTTTAATTTATCAATGAAAGGGTGCATGAAGAGATCATAGCAGATTTAAGTGATTAAAATCCTAGTCTCAATTAAGTGAAGTCATATACATATTGTCACTAAAACAGTTTCTTTTCTTTTCTTTAACTTGCTGTACTTAATTAATTATAACTTACAGGCAATAACAATCCCCAGCTTTTATTATTAAGCTTTCTAAATTAGGGTCTTACCCCACCACTTCATCTCACTTTGAATGGTGCCTTTACACACAAGTAATTCTACTGTTGCAGTGATTGGGATTGCTTATATGGCAAGAAAGTACTCAGAGAATGAGGATGTTAGACTCCAGACTTGAATAATGAGATGGGATGCTTTGAAAATGTTTAAGTAGGTGGGTAGGGTAGCAAAGATATTACAGATGTATCACGGAGAAGTTAAAGCACTCATTATTTGAAAAGCAAAAGATGAGTGCCTTCAGCATAGAAAAGCAACATGATACCCATTCTTGAATACTTCCAGCACTGGTCTCGCTCTGTTTGTTCTGAAGGTGGAATCCAGCTGATGATCATTGAAATAAAATAACCTGTCCTTCTTTTTACATTCATAGCATATTGAATACATTATGGAACAACTGTTATGACAGTTGTATTCATCTGTTACATTTTTGAAAAATAGAACATCTCATTCTCATGTCCTTTTTCATGTGTGCCCATGGCAGACATGTCATTTCAGTTACTTGAACTGTCTTAGACTTCAACTATCCATTCAAGTTTAACTATCAGCCTGAAATCTTTCATTGCTAATCGTGGCTCTTTATAAATGTGATGGACTGATAATTAGAGTTTTTTCAGGCAGCGTTCCCCTTTAAATCTAGGAAAAGTTTGGCCAAATTTTAGCAGTCTTCTGCCATACTTATTAGCTCTGTAAGATTTTGATTTAGGCTCTGTCAGGGGTGGCTGAATGTTTTCAGTTTGCTTTGGTTTCTTTCAGAGCCTTTGGTACAATTCTTGGTTTTTTTGGATTTTACATAGCTCCATCTTTCCAAAAACACCTTAGCAACTCTTGAAATATGATCTGAGATTATTGTCCTTTCTGGCTTTGAATTTAATTTGTGTTGCAAAATGATACAAGTGATAAAAATATAGACCTTGATTGTTATGATTTGGTAGTAATGTAGAAATCGCTCTCAGAGCTGTGGCAATTTTAGCTTGATCTATGGGGGCAATGTCGCTGTTTTCACCAGATGTCATGGGGATTTGTTATGGGAAAAGAAATCCAACTTTATATGCAAGTCTGGTGATAGAATGACTTAAAGATGTGCTGGAAAGGACTATAACTAGTATGCCTGGAGGTATTCCCCTTGAGGTTCAGACTGCCCTACAGCTATCCTTGTTATTATATACCTTACTCCTCTTAGGATTCCCATTTTCTTCTTTGGGTACAAAATCAAGTTAATTCATAGCCTTTCTGTTCATGCATAGTCATGAACTTTAGCAAATGAAATGTTACAAAGTGTGATAGGTCCTTAAGCATTTATGAAAAGTTTCAACATTACTTCTTTAATTATATATCCATGAGAAGAACTGGCATCAAGTTCCTGACTGCACTTGAAGTGGCTCCTTCTATAGTCTCTTAAAGAATGGGGAGAACAAGATGGGTTTAAAATTGTGTTGTAGAGCTCACAGTTCCTAGAAGTCTCTTTCTTCAAAGAAATGGACATATCACATATTTTTCTTGAAAACCAAAAGCAGAATATAGCAACTGTATTGTTAACACTTCCAAGACAGTTATTAAAAAAAAAAAAAGAAAAGGTAAACATAAGAATGACCACACACAATTTATCTTTTTAAAACAAGGGTGGTGTGTGTGATCCTCTAAGAAAAAGTCATATACAAAATAATAAAACTTCTTATAGTCAAGTTGGGTCTAGTGAAGATACTGGCATATAGTTAATTTTCTACCTAAGAGGTTGTTAATAAGAGAAAATAAGGTATGCTACTTTGACTTTTTCTTAGTGTTATGGAAAGGTTTGTATGTAGGAAAGTGTGCATTTATGACATGGTTCTGTAATGGCTCCCTTTTGAATACCCACCATATATACATAAAACAAACTCAATCCTTACATTCTAAAATTTTCCTTAATTGCAATGACTCTTCCTTCTCTGTCAAAGATGACTCAAAGGCCTCTTCCTTCTCCGTCAAATTTTCAGGTCAGGAGCTATGAGCCTTTTTCCTTTTCACAGACTCCGGAGGCTGTGTTGCTCTAGCTGAATTAAGCAAAGTACTTGTATTTCACAACTTGAGTAACACTTTTCTTGGCTTACAGGACAGTCTTTGTTTGAAGTATCACATGTGGCTGAACCATAAACAAACAGGCATGCTGACTTTGTTAAAAAAAAAAAAAAAAATCACTTTTTATTTCAAACAGTGTAAGAAATATACTAAAGAAATAAATATATTTTCTCACCTTGTTTCTTGACACCTCTCAGTGAAATAGCCAGAGTTGTCTATGGCACTCAGAAGTCTTATTTCTTTTTATCAGTGCCTTCTGGAACAGAGTTTCTCTTGTACCTGCAGTTATGTTCCATCTGGTCTCTTTTTAAGAAAAAGCAAGTAATCACTAAGCTTCTCTTTATAAATTCTTGTCATTTTTTGTTTGATGACCTTCTGACTAGTATTATCAGATTAAAAAATACCTCAGCATCTAACGCATTACTAGCTACCACTTTTGTGTAACAAAAATTGTGAAGACACACTACTACCCCTCATATCCCAATGGACATTTAATAAATCATTCAAAGAAGATTTTGTCCAAACAGTATTCACCAACAAATTTAATGTTCCTTAGCTGCTAACCCTGCCTCATTTATCCCACAGATGGAAATTTTCTATCAGTGTGATGGGAAGTTCACAAAGACAACACAGAAGATAAACGTGTTTCATTCTAAAAAGAGTTTGCAGTCAGATGCAGATACACAGAAATGATGTAGTCAGAAAAGTCAAGCTGTCATTAAGGAAACCTGTATGAATATGTATGAATACTGAATGAATGTGTATGAATACTTAAATGTCTCTATGTAAACATTTAGCAGGGGGAATAAACAAGACAAGTTAGCCCCTACAGGTCTATGATCTTACTGGCATCATGGAGATGTAATGAGATGGCTTCTAAGATTGGAGTGTTAAGTGGAAGGATACAGGCTCTTTAGGAAGGACAGGCAGAGGAGATGAGGAGGACGTGTCATCCTCTGTGTCACTGACCAGCTGGAGTGCATGCAGCTCTGCCTGATAACAGATGAAGAGCCATTTGAGAGCTTATGCATCAGGATTAAGAGAAGGGCAGGGTCAGGTGACATTATAGTGAGGGTCTGCAGGTGACATTATAGTGAGGGTCTGCTATAGGCCACTTTATGAGGAAGACCAGTGAGGCCCTCTGTAGAAAGGTAGGAGGAGACTTATGTTCGCAAGACTTGGTTCTTATGAGGGGACTTCAACTGTCCCAGTATCTGCTGGAGGGACAGCACAGCAGACCATAAGCAGTCTAGGAGGTTCCTATAATGTGCTGATGATAAGTTGCTTCTCCAAGTGATAGAGGAGCCAACTAGGAGTGGTACTCTGCTGGTCTTTGTTCTCACCAAAAAGAAGAGGGTTCGTGGGTAATGTGAAGCTTGAGGGCAGCCTTGGCAGCAGTGACTATGAAATGGTGAAATTCAAGAGCCTTAAGGCAGTGAGGAGGGTGAGGGCACACAGCAAGCTCACTATGCTAGAATTCAGGAGAGCAAATTTTGACCTCTGCAGGGATCTGTTTGATAGAGTATCATGAGATAAAGCCCTGGAGGGAAGGAGAACCCAACAAAGCTGATTAGTGTTCAAGGATCACCTCCCCAAGCTTAGGAGCAATGCATCCCAACAAAGAGAAAGTTGGGCAAGAAAATACCAGGAGTCCTGCCTGGGTGAACAAGGTGCTCCTGGGCAAACTGAAAAACAAAAAGGAAGCCTGCAAGAGAGTGGAAGCAAGGAGAGGTTGCCTTGGAGGAATACCGAGAAATTGTCCAAGCAGCCAAGGATAAGGTTAGGAGAGCTGAAGCCCTGGTAGAATTAAATCTGGCCAGTGGTGTCAGGATCACAGGAAAAAACTGCTATAGGTATGTCAGTGATAAAAGGAAGAGTAGGGAAAATGTGGGCCCTCTCTGGAAGGAAACGGGAGACCTGGTTATGAGGGATATGGAGAAGGCCGAGGTACACACTGAAGTTTTGCCTCAGTCTTCCCTGGCAAGTGCTCCAACCACACGACCCAAATCGCAGAAAGCAAAGGCAGGGACCGGGAGAATGAAGAACTGCCTGCTGTAGGAGAAGATCAAGTCTGAGGCCATCTAAAGAACTTGAAGGTGCACAAGTCCATGGACCTTATGAAATGCGTTCATGGGTCCTGAGGGAACTGGCAGATGAAGTGGTTAAGCCACTATCCATCATATTTGAGAAGTCGTGGAAATCCAGTGAAGTTCCCTCTGACTGGAAAAGGGAAAGATAACCCCCATTTTTAGAAAAGTTAAAAAGGAAGATTCAGGGAACTACAGGCCAGTAAGCCTCACCTTGGTGCCAAGCAAGATCATGGAGCGGATCCTCCTGGAAACTATGCTAAGGCACATGGAAAATAAGGAGGTGATTGGTAACAGCCAACATGGCTTCACTAAGGGCAAATCGTGCCTGACAAATTTAGTGGCCTTCTATGATGGGGTTACAGCATTGGTGGGGAAGGGAAAAGTGACTGATGCAATCTACATGGACTTGTGGAAAATGTTTGACACTGTCCTGCACAATATCTGTGTCTCAATTGTAGAGACATGAATTTGACAGATGGGCCACTAGATGGATAAGGAATTGGCTGGATGTTCATACTCAAAGAGTTGTGGTCAACGGCTTGGTGTCTGAATGGAGACCACTGAATGAGTATTGTTCCTCAGGAGTTGGTTTTAATGTATTTGTCAGCAACATGGACAATGGGATTGACTGCTCTGTCAGCAAGTTTGCTGATGACACCAAGATGTGTGGTACTGTCCATATGCTGGATGGAAGAGATGTCATCCAGAGGGACCTTGACAAGCTCAAGTGGTGGGTCACTGCAAATGTTGTGAAGTTCAGCAAGGCCAAGTGCAAGATCCAGCTCCTGGGTCAGGGGAATCCCAAGCACAAATACAGTCTGAGGAGGCTGGATTGAGAGCAGCCCAGAGAAGGAGGACTTGGGGGTGTTAACTGATGAGAAGCTCAACATGAGCCAGTAGCATGCTCCTGCAGCATAGAAAGCCAACTATATGCTGGACTGCATAAAAAGAAGCATGACCAGCAGGTTGAGGGAGGTGATTCTCCCCCTGTACTCTGCTCTCGTGAGATCCCACCTGGAGCACTGCATTCAGCTCTGGGGCCCTCAACATAAGAAGGACATAGACCAATTTGAGCAGACCCAGAGGAGAGCCAAGAAGGTGATCAGAGGGCTGGAGCACCTCTCCTGTGAGGACAGGCTGAGAGATTTGGGCTTCAACCTGGAGAAGAGAAGACTTCAGGGAGACTTTAGAGTAGCCTTCCAGTACCTAAAGGAGGCCTACAAAAAAAGCTGATTTTCTGGTTTGTTATGAAGTTGCACATGTTTCAAGGCATGACTGTTCTCACAAAGAGTGCGGACTAGAAAACTGAAGACTATTTTGATCTAAACTAAGAGAGTTAAATTAGTATGATAACCTATTTTTTGTTGTTTAAGTAAATTTCTGTAAATTTCAGGCTTCAGTGATTTTTACTGTTTTCTTTTTTCTTTTTTTTTTTTAAATTTCATTATGTTTTTGTTCTTTAGATGAGGTAGCTTTCCCATTAGAACCAGAACTGAGGATGTTCATGGTTTCAATACTGGCCATGAACCATAATAGCACTACTGTCCCCCCTGCCACACCATTTCCTCCTTTGTTTTCCTGCACCTTTTTTTCAAACCTTGAGCTTTGACAGCATTTGCTCAAACACTTCTCATTTGGATCTGCCTAATAAAAACAATTTGTTTTTATTTCAATACCATTTTCTACTTCTATCAGCAGCTATGCATGTGTCCTTTCCAAATTGATGTATTGGAAAGGGCTTTCCATCAGTTATTTATTTTACAATTTCAACAATCCCAAAATATGAAGAGTTGAAATTGCATTTTCACATGGTCTAGAAAGTTGCTAAAGAGACTGAAAAACTGTTCAGAATTCTTTTTCAAGCATGTTTCTCTGTGATTGCTTTAGCCTTACCCTGTTTTATGCTAAGTTGCTTAACTGCATATTGCTTATTAAGCATACTGCCACTTGTAATTGCTAGTTCTAAACACTAGAAATGCAATCTAAACACTTTGGGAAGTAGCTGCTCTTGCTTCTACCTCCTCCATGATGCTATGAGTGACAAGATATTTGTGAAGTTAACAGTACAAGTAAAATTTCAATCTGATCTAAAGAATCCCCTCTGAATTCCAATACTTCAGAGTTCAGTCAAAATAGCACCGTGATGTTTCCCTTCCTACGTATCATCTATGTAGTATTCCACACAAAGTTGATCACAGCTAGTATTTTCATCAGGTTTCTGTGCCCATAAGTGATCTTACAGTGTATCAGATGATTTACTTCAAGTTAAGATCATCAGAAGCAAGAATCTAAAGCTAAGAATTCTGTTAGGTTCTGAAATAAAAAGTCAAATCATGTTTCTGTGCAAAGAGAGAAAAATGACTTTTAAATAAATGGAATATTTCTTTTCATATATCTCCAAGATAAAATGATCCTGTGAGTTGGGTATATAGGGTATCAGCTTACCCAAGACTTAAAGAATCATAGAATAGTTTGGTTTGGAAGGGATCTTCAAAGGTCATCTAGTCTAACCCCCCTGCAATGAGCAGGAACATCTCCAACTAGATCAGGTTGCCCAGAATCACATCCAGCTTGGCCTTAAATGTCTTCAATGACTTTTGAAGATCTGGTGCCCCTCAGTCCTATTGGACTGGCTGCGGAGTGGTTTCAGATGTCTATGAACCGCAGCTAACCTGAGCAGCTTTGGCACTCCAATGATGTGGTGATTAAACTTCTGAAAGCAGTTCCTGAGATCTGCTGGCACAGGAGGTAATTTTCAGCATTTCTAGTTTATGTCCACATTAATAAAAGAAAAATGATCAGGTAGTTATTATTAGTCCTAGTATGCAATTGTCTGTGCTGCTTACTTGTTAGCATGCTTCTTGACACAGTTTTGGCTTGTGGCTGAATGTGTCTCAAGCAATAGCATGGGCCAAATAACATGATATGGCAGTATGGGTGTGCATCCTATTTTTAGGGAACAGAATTAACTACATGGTTGCAAGCCTTGCCATTCTGTCCTCAGGGCCAGAGGACAGGCTTTGTTTTCCCAGTGAAAAATAACACAAACTTTCCATTGGTCTTTCAATATCTTTTTTTACAGATCTAACAGGCTAGGCTGTCGCAGTAAAGGATAGAGTTGAATTGTCTTCCAGGCTTCTTGCTACACAGCATAGAGCCTCAAACCCTAGGACTGGTTACTGAAGTGTGGCTTCCATAGAAGCCTTTCAGGGAGGGAATCATTGGAATTCACCTTGTGCTTCACCAGAAGTCTGCTTAAATTGATGTGGTTTTGTTTTGTTTTTTGTTTGTTTGTTTTAACTTATGCTACTTGGCTTTCATAATTTGGTTTTCATTATCATTATCATCATTTCAGCATCATTACTAAACTCATGAGATTTATGCTAGGCATGAGATGTTGGTCAAGTCTGTGCATTTTAGGTTATTGATTTTTGAACAGAGTGTGCCAGCAAGCAGGGTGACCTCACAGATGATAATCGTTTTCATATTGTAGACCTGAGACCACCAGCTATCTTGCTTGAGCCATGGGAAAGCCCATCTGCTTGTAGAAAATATTTTCTGACATTTTCTATACAACATCAAATAAGTAAGAAGAAGGAAAAGAACAAATTAGGCCTTGTCCACATTGTGGGGGTAAACCAATCTCCAGTATTAAAACCAGTACTAAATACCAGCTTATTTAGGCTAACCCAATAGTTTTGCTGTAGCTGTGTATATGACATTGTAACTTAATACCTTGGGTTTTTTGTTTGAAATCCCAGAAGATCTTAGTGAGCCTGTTTTCCAAAAAAAGTACATGAATTTTACAGTCAAATATCTCCCAAAGTAGTGGAAAAAATATTCACCCCTCTTTATGATCATCTGCCTAGGAGGAAAGTATAAGAAATACCAGCGTGGGTTAAAAATAATAATTCAAAAAAAAAAAAAAAAAGAAGAAAGAAAAAAACCCAAACAAAAACCTCAAATCTAAAAACATTTCAAATAATCAAGGTTTAAAGTTTGACACAGACAGCTTAAATAAATGTTTGATTTTCAGAGAAGCTAACATTCATAGCTCCTAAAAGCTTTTAATCAGTACATTGACTCAAAAATTAAGTAATTTCCACTTACTTTTTACGTTTCAGCAGTACAGTTTTAAATGTGGTCTGTGAAACTTCAATGAAGTTCCCAAATTTTTATAAATATGTTTCCATAATGTGACAAAGAATCTATATCCAAATGTTGATTATGTGGAGTAGATTGTTAAAAAGTCTATTGTAAAATACCTTACATGAGACAGTGATACCATTAAAGCAACATTTAAAGTTCCATAAACTTTGTAAATGAAGACTAAATATTGCAAATGTATGACTCTGCAACCAGTCCCTTTACCTTTCCCTTTCCCTTTCCATTTCTCTTCCCTTTCCCTTTTCATCTCCTTCTCCTTCTCCTTCTCCTTCTCCTTCTCCTTCTCCTTCTCCTTCTCCTTCTCCTTCCCCTTCTCCTTCTCCTTCTCCTTCTCCTTCTCCTTCTCCTTCTCCTTCTCCTTCTCCTTCTCCTTCTCCTTCTCCTTC
>WYDI02028661.1:0-24900 GCA_009867235.2 Psittacus erithacus
GGAGTATTGTGTACAGTTCTGGTGTCCTCAACATAAAAAGGACATGGAACTGTTGGAGCAAGTCCAGAGGAGGGCCATGAGGATAATCAGGGGACTGAAGCACCTTCCATATGAAGACAGGCTGAGAAAGTTGTGGCTGTTCAACCTCATAGCAGCCTTCCAGTATCTGAAGGTGGCCTTTAAAGATGCTGGGCAGGGACTCTTTATTAGGGACTGTAGTGATAGGACAAGGGGTAATGGGTTCAAACTTCAACCAGGGAAGTTTAGATAGGATATAAGTAAGAAGTTCTTTACTCTGAGGGTGGCGAGGTACTGGAATGGGTTGCCCAAGGAAGCTGTGAATGCTCTGTCTCTGGCAGTGTTCAAGGCCAGGTTGGACAGAGCCTTGGGTGATATGGGTTAGTGTGAGGTGTCCCTGCCCATGTCAGGGGAGTTGGAACTAGATGATCTTAAGGTCCTTTCTAACCCTAACTATTCTATGATTCTGTGATTCTGTACTCGAGGTTTTTGAGGTAGTGATGGTTCCTGAGATTTATTACTGAGTTAGACAAGTACCCTTGCAAAGATTACTAACTTACACTGAGCAGATCAGAGTAACCAGGAACTTCGTCTCTGAACAAGATACTCATTTTCTCCAAATTCTAAATTTTTCAGTATTACTTTCAGTTAAAAGATATTAGAAGGCATTGTCTGTGACCTGTAGTGTAGCAATTTCTGTGGGTTCGTGGGACATTTTGTGACAGGTAGCATAATACCATCTTGTGACCTGTATTTTAAAAGAAAACAGTAAACTCATTTTACAGATTGTACATTTAGTTTACTGTTCATACTCTGTCATGGTTTAAGTCCAGCTGGTAACACAGAACCACGCAGCCACTCGCTCACTCCCCCCTCTTCCTTTTCCCTCACCCGCAGGGATGGGGAGGAGAATTGAAAGAATGTAATTTCCATGGGTTGAGGTAAGAACAGTCCAGTAACTAAGGTATAACACAAACCACTGCTGCTACCACCAATAATAATAATGATAAGGGAAGTAGTAAGGGAAGAGAATACAACTGCTCACCACCTGCCAACCTGTATCCAGCACAGCCCAAGCAGCAATCTAGCCCTTCTGGATAACTGCCCCAAATTCATATACTGGCCATGACGTACTGTGGTATGGAATACCTCTTCGGCTAGTTTGAGTCAGGTGTCTTGTCTCTACTACCTCCCAGCTTCTCCGCCTCCCTGGCAGAGCGTGAGGCTCAGAAAGTCCTTGGTCAGAGTAAACATTACTGAGCAGCAACTGAACCCGTCAGTTTTATCAGCGTTGTTCTCAGGCTGAAAGTCAAACACAGCACTGCACTGGCTACTAAGAAGGAGAAAAATGACTGCTACTGCTTAACACCCTGAGCAGATAGGCTGGCTAGTTTTTCTAGTAGAAAGTTCCAGATGTCCTGAACTTCTAAATATTGATTTAGTGAGTGCAGTATTTTTATTTACTGTACTGTAATGTAAAACTATGGCTTTTTAAAGCTTTACAGGTAGCTTTTCGTTCTTTAGATTTTGTTTGCTTTACTAAATTTGTTCAGTTCCAAAACAGGGTTTGGAATATGAGAGGAAATAAAATTCCTAGATTATTATTAAGACTTGGTTTGGTTTTTTTTTAAAATGATTTACCACTGTTACAGTGTGTTTTGAAAATATGCTGAAAAAAGGACACTGATACATTGAGGCTACTTAATCACTAAGAGTAAACTATCCTCACCACGTATTTACTGTTTTATAAAATGCTTTTAATCCCTATGATATAAAATTGATTCATGGTCTTATTTTGGCTCAGTCATAATTAATCTGCTGTGGTGTTAGTTTGTGCTGATAAGGGAAGCAAAGCCATAGGTAAAAAAAATGGTTGCTTCTCCTTTTGAGTTACATGACTCTGTGTCTTGAGCTCCAGAAGATAGGTTGAACTGGTATTTTTTGTACCTTCATGTTCTTCAGGATTTATTGGCATTTCTGTCTTTGGTAAGTTAAACTTCATAGCATCATAACCTCTCAGGCAAAGTGTATAATGGTGTGGGGTTTTGAAACTTCCACATTTAACTTCAGCTTTTTATTTTGCTTTCCTAGGGAGTATGATCTTCCAAAAATAGGGAATATTTTTGAAAAAAAAAATACAGTACTTCAAAAGTCTTAATTTCTTCATCAAATCTGTGACTACATATATCAGAAGACTGAATTGAATTTTTATTAGTACCTGCACATTATTTGCCTTACATATTTATCATTTAGTAGATGCTAATTCCTTCAGAATTCTTATAATGGAAATCCATGCTAACAAATCTGTTCAACTGAAAAGACAACATGACTAAATGCCTGAATCACAGATAGTGTTTGTTCTTGAGGTTTGGTTGGGTTTTTTGTGGTTTTGTTTTTGTTTGTTTGTTTTTTGTTTTGTTTGGTTAGTTTGGGATTTTTTTAAGTTAATTTAAATTGAAAGTCTGGAGAACAAGGCAAAAAGAGACCAGTTAAAGTCATCTTTCTTGAGTGACCAAGACTGCAATAAGTTACTATGCCTGGAAAAGAAACAAAGTCTAACTAATTATTTTTTAAAGCTGCTAGAAATTGTTTATAATAGATTTTATACACTGTAATTTACTAAGAACAGATACTGTAATATGATATGAATTGGTATTTTCCAGAATGTTTATAGAGGTTATTAGGAAACATGGGTATTACTTAAATGGTGCACTTGTTTCAAAGGAGGGCTTTTGCAACTGGTGAATCATGAAGTATCAGCAAAAGTGCGGGTGCACAGTATATTTCTGAGGTGTAACTCTGTTAAAATTTTATGTAGTGAAACAAGATTTATGGGGTTTTTCCTTTATTGATTGACCTAATTTTTATGAAGTTTCAATATTAAACTATTTTTCTTCTGGCATTATTAATATAGAAGTAGATCTGGCAACAGATCAGTCTCAAGACACAAGGACAGACGCAGATCCAGAAGTCCTGTGAAAAAACGGTCTAGATCTAGGGAAAGGCGGAAGTCAAGAAGTCGCTCTCGCTCTCGGTGAGTTCCATTCCCCGGAAATGATACTGTTGCTCTTAGTACACAGTACAGAGTACTTGGAAAAAAACCTAGCGGACTTTTCAGGTGATGGTAAAGGGTGGAATCTCTAAATGCTTTAGCCTCTCCCCTAGGCTTTATCTGTGGGACAAAATAATAGTAAATTTTAATGCAGCGTGTGCTGGTTTTGGCTGGGATAAAGTTGGTTTTCTTCATAGTAGCTCATATGATGCCTGTGGAGGTTAAACTACCATACTAAGGTACCTAATCGTTGATAATCTAGTCTACAATTACAATAATGTACAAACTGACTGAAAACAGCTAGCTTTAATTGCCAGACTTTAACCAATAGATTGAGAATTTTCAGTAGCATGTGCAGCCCACAGAAAAGTGGAGGATGATTGTTCAGTCTTTATCTGTTGAGAAGATTGAATTCAGGATGAACTTGAATACCGCATTCTGAGAACATGTACACATTTTTTGTGCACAGGCCTTTATTTTTGCCTTTGGTTATCTCGTATTGGCCATATGGTGCTGTGGACACAAAAGCATATGTCTGTTATGGCATATTTGCATTTCAGGATCTAATATATCTGTATTTTACCTAGTCTATTAATTTTTAAGTCTGGTAGGGTAATTATTGAACTGAGAAATTCCAACAAGATAACATAATTTTTGGACAGATGAAGGGGCAAATATTCACAAAACAGATGTCCCTATGAAAGTAGCTTCATGAATAGAAGTCTCAGTACTTCTCTTTCTGTTTCATCTCTGTAATTCCCCTGATTGATTTAAAGGAAACTTCATGCTTAGGTTGTGCAGTTGCCTCTTACTTTTTGAGGGAAGAAGTCTTACGGAAAAGAGAATTGCAGATCTTTGGCCATAGTGGAAACACGAATGAGTTACCTAACTAGCTGGGCCTTATTGGTGTATCCTTTGATTCTGTGATGCTATTTGGAGCTCTTTGAGATACCTGCTTACTGGAAGGGGGAAGTTCAATAAAATCTCTGTGATATATTAAGTGAAAGGCACTTGGCTCATTGTGAGACTCTACTACTGCAGCAGTTGTGTGCTGCTTCATCTTTAAGATCTTACGTTCTTTTTCTGAGATTTCTAAAGAAGTATTTTCCAAAACTTGATGGGAAGCAAAAAAATCCTAGAATAGGTACCAGTACCAGTAGACACAGCAGCTTCTGTCAGTCCAGTTCTCTTGGACATGCAAAGGCCTGCTAATCAACTTCTCTTCTTGTGCTTTCTCCTCTTTCTCTCTCTGAAAAATTGTTTGTTTTCCTCTCTCTGAGGGGCAGGTCTAGAAGTCATGTGTCTCTGTGCTAGAAAAAAAAAAAAAAGATGGAGTATTGCACTTCCAAATAATCCTATACAGAAATGCAGTCTTCCAGCCAAAGCTGTGAGCTAATCAGTTTTTGTTTACCTTGATGACTAGAACATCTGTTGCAATTTTCCTCACTCTTCTTTTTATGAACATGTGTCATACTGCCTGTCTCAAAGAAGCTGACTTTTTCTGTTGTTCTTGCTTCTGATTTTAGTGTATTACTGTATTAACAATTTTTCAACAACTTTCAAATTCCTAGTGACATTACACATGACTGAATTGTCTTGAGTTTTGACCTTACATTTGCCTATTGAGGGAATTCATTTGTTGAAATTTTATTCCTCTTAGTTTATTTCTGTGTATTAATTGGTGTTGGATTTCCAAGCAGTTCCAGGATATCTGTGTGGGAGAACACTGTAGAACAGAGACTTACGTCAATCAGCTGTCATTAAACATGTGGGGCTTGCTAATCTGCAGTCCATTTTATGTGGACACACTGTTAGTAAAGAGTGGATTTACAGACTTTATAAAGAGTTTGTCTTTTCACCAAATGTAGAAAGTTTATGTATGTATAACATAACTGTGAGATGAAGAGACATGTTTTCTCCAGGTGTAGTAACATTGCTCTGAAGATCACAGTTTGATTTGATTTTGGCCTCTGCTTCTCCAATTTGGTTTCCAAATTTTTTTTAGCTATGTAACATTTCCCTCATGCCAAACAGGGCTGGAAATGTAAAATACTGAATTATTTTCAACAAAGACACATACTTTATCTTGAGCAGTTAATGTATGCTAAAGAGTTGTAATTTTAATTGGAAGTTTAAGGGTGAATTAATGTATTTGTGTTTGGCTTTTCACAGGGACAAGAAAAGAGACAAAGAAAAGGTCAAAGAGAAAGAAAAAGTCAAAGAGAAAGAGAGAGACAGAGACAAGGAGAAAGACCGAGACAAAGATAGAGAACGCGATAAAGAGAGAAACAGGGAGAGAGATAAAGAGAGAAACAAAGATCGGGAGAGAGTCAAAGACAAGGATAAGGACAGGGACAAGGATAAGGAGAAAGATAAGGAGAAGGAAAAAGACAGGGAAGAGGTAGACCAGGACAAGGAAAAGGAAGATACTGAGAAAGAAGGAGAGAAGGACAGAGAGAAGATTAAGGACAAGGAGGGAGATAAAGACAAAGAAAGGGACAGAGAGAAAGAAAAAGATGGGGATAAGGAGAAAGAGCGAGAAAAAGAGAGAGATGATAAAAAGAAGAAAGAGAAGAGATCCAGAACACCCCCAAGAAGCTATAGTTCTTCAAGAAGATCTCGTAGCTCAAGCAGGTTTGTTTAGAATTTTCTTTCATGCTTTTCTTGACTTGTCAGTTCAATAAGGCACCATCCTAGTTTTCATGTATTAGTATCACCATGTCTTTTACTAATTTAATTTGTATTATTTGTTTTGTAGATTTTCCTGTAAAATAAAATCTATGGCAAAGAGCTCTGTATGATGCCTGATAGAGCATAGTTTCTTGTTGGGCTGCTGGTGCTTGCCTTTCACACAACCATTTAGTATAGTCCTTGAGGACAGTAAGTAGAATGATTCTTGTGCCATTTCTCTGCATTGAAGCCATCCAAAAGTTCTGATAAAGCAAAATCACACATAGTCTGTCCTGATGAAAATCTGAGTCACTGTTATGTAGTTCCTTGGTTTCTTACATACTGTACGGTGTTGATCTGTACATCTTGTGAACAGTTGGGTATTTGTCACTCTTCAGTTGGATGGCTGAACAGCAGGAAGCAAGCATATCACTTGGCTGGCTAGCCATTTGGAAGATTGGTATCTCAGTTGGAAGATCAGTATACGTTGATTTGCTGTTAGATGGCCAGGTACAAGTGAAAAGTAACATTCCTTAATGATGCTGATAGTAAACATGAAAGCATTAAAGTTAATGTAGCTGTTGTTTTTGCCTCTGAGGGAGGCTGAACTGGGTGGAAGTCTGGATAAATTCAATACAGCAGAAGGAGGCTGTGAGATTGATGATAAGCTCTATAAGTGGACCAACTCATGTATAATCTAGAAGTGTTGTGGCTCACTTAAGTTCAGAAGCTTTGATGGAAAAAGTACTTTCTGAATACCTCAGGTATTGGGAGTTCAATAATATCACACATCAACTTTAGATAAAATTTATTTTATTTTAACTGGAGAGTTACGACAGAAATGCTGTCTGAATTAGGAGAAGTTCTACATACTATAATCATCTTAATGGACAAAAGCAAAATTCCCACAGTCCTCAAAATTCAGAAGCGCATGGCTCATACAAAGCAGTCCATGTTAGTTTTGACATTGATGGTCAAAATACCATGCTGCCTTTGATTATTTGCAGCTTCCTGTTTTAATGCATTTTTAACATTATTTCATGGGTTGAAGACCTACAGAGAGTAGAGGTATTTCTGCCAGCTTTGAAAACATAACATTTTCTGTCTATAGATCTCAGAAGTTTTCAGTTAGGTAAGTGTAGAAAAAAGATTTAAGATTTTGAGTGTATGTAGCTTATATAAGAAACTCGGTATAAGACATAGTTCTTAATGTCAAACAGCAAGTGTATGTAGCTGGATGTTGCCAACAATTCATACTCTAGTTTGCAACAATAATGCTCCATTTAAGAATCTTGCTATTTAAGAGAACAAAGGATTCTAGTGAAAATTAGTGCATCTCTTCTAGTGGAATCACAGTGCAAAACTCTTTGATACGAATTTTTTTTGGGGTCTTTTTTTTTTGTTGTACAGACGTTACTAAACAAGGACAATGTTCTTGTGAATACAGAGGATGAGAGAAACACCTTTTTTTGACATGGATTTATTATTCTTTCTTTGGACACAGCATTATCCTTAGAGTATCAATATTGGAACGGATACCCTCAAACATCTGCATCAGGGGACAGAGCGCACCCTCAGCAAGTTTGCAGGCAATACAGAACTGGGGGGAGAGGTTGGTACACCAGAGAGATGTGTTGCCATTCAGAGAAACATTGACAGGAGAAATGGGCTGAAGCGTCTCAGTTTGAGCAAAGAAAAGTCCAAATCCTGCACCTGGGCAGGCAGACTGTCACACCAGTACAGAATGGGAACTGACTGAAAGGCTGGCTGGTGGAAAAAGGCCTGGGGGTCCCGACTAGGTCAGCAGTATTCTGCTCTGCGTTAGGCAGATTGCTGTGGGCAGGGCAAGGAAGGTAATTCTTCCCCTCAGCGCTGGTGAGGCCACATCTGAATCTTGCATCCAGTTCTGGGCTCCCCAGTATGAGAGGCACAAGTGTACTAGAGTGAGTCCAATGGAAAGCCATGAAGGTCGTAAAGGACTTGGAACATCTGTCATAGAAGGAGAGACTGTGGGAGCTGGGATTGTCTAGTCTGGAGAAGAGAAGGCTGAGAGGACAAGTTATCAGTGCATATGAGTACCTGCTGGGAGAGTGTGAAGAGGACAGCCAGTGAGGGCCAGTGACAGGCTAGGAGGCAGTAGGCACATACTGACGTATGGGGAATAAAGACTTTCTTCCAGTGCTTGAATTGTGGTGTTTCGGTTTGTTTTTTTCTTGTTGTTTTTTGTTGGTGGTTTTTTTTTGGGGGGGGGATGTTTTTTGTTGTTTGTTTTTTTTTTTCCTAGGCAAACTGGACCAAGTTACGGTGAGAGATTGTAGAGTCTTTTTGGAGGTAGTAAAAATGTGACTGGATGTGTCCCTGAGTAACTTGCTCTAGTTGGCTCTCTTTTTAGGTTGGTGGCAGAGAGGTTTGACTAGCTGGTCTCCAGAGGGCTCTTCCAACCTCAGTAATTCTGTTATTCTCTGAGAGGTAACTGTGAATCGGTTGGATTACAGAGTCCCAGTTAGCTTGCATTTGGGAGTATTTATTTACTTTGGTGATTGACATGGCCTAATTGAAATAGTAGTTGAAGTAGCATTTCAGCTGCCTGAATTTACCAGTGCAGCACTGAGATGAGATTGCTAATCCTTTACTGGATGAGTGTAAAATATTGGACAAATAGTCACCTTTTTTGAGAAGAGGTGAAGGTAGAGTTGGACATCCAGGACCTTCTGAGAACTAGGTGGCAACTGACCTTGCTTTATTGACAGACAGCATGCAGGTACTAGAAATTAGATGGCTACTTGTGATTCCTAGCTGAAGGAGGTGGCACAGACAAGAGGAAGAGGAAGAACTGACTCCTTTTCCAGCAAATATTTATAAGGTAGCAGAGGAGTTATGGAATGTTAGTTCTGTTTATGACTAAGAGGCACAGAATCACTATTACAGTATTCAAACTTGGTTTTTTCTTAAGTTTTGCTTTGCTAGTATTTCTTAACATTGTTAAACAGGTGCACACACATCTTTGTGTAGACGAATGTGATGGAGATGGGAACAAATACTGTAAGACAGTTAAAGCTCTTCAACTTGAAATATGAAAAGCAGAAACTGAAAATTGGATTTCATTCATAAATGATTTCTAGCATGAGCACAAATGCTAAGGCACTTAGTTACTCAGATACGTATTCTGGAAAGCAAAATAAAGTGGGAATGTACTCATTGTAAGCCCAAGTGGTAGCACTGTCAGAGTAATGCATCAGTTTTCAGTATCCTCGTATTAAAAAAGGTGGTGATAAATGTGAAGCTGTTAAAAATGTAATGTGTGTTAATGAGGGAGAAGCTGATTAGTGATTTTGTTATTTTCTCAATGATTCTGAGGCCACTTTGTATTTTTGTTTACTGAAGATCAAATCAAACTGAAAGAGCTTGCTGAACAAAATAGTTATGAATTTTTGCCCTGTGCAGCTTGAGGAGGTCACGGTAGATGATATTGTCAATGTATAATCCAGATAGTGATACAAGGCATGTCTTAATAAATCCTTTTGTAATTTATTTAATAACTGTTGATTTCTTGGCCTTTCTAAATGTTGACTATGTAAATACTCGCACCTAGCGGTATGAGTTGTAAAAGCTGGTACGTATAACAACAGCATATCTTGAAGGTAGTTTTTAACTTACCTGTTTTTCTTTGATGGCTCTACACATCCGAGATGTGATAGGAAAAAAATCGCGTTATTTTGACTGAGACAGGTTCTTGGTTTATGTTGAATGAAGCTTTACTGGATCAGATTTTGCTTTATTTTAACATATATCTTGGTATGTTTGCAACAAGTTATTTAATGTTATGTTCTATTCGAGATTGGGCTCTATAATAACTTTGGCAAGCTCCATATATCATACATCTGTAAAACAGCTGTTTAGTAAAATGCTATGAGCTCTTCAGTGTCTTGCAGAACAGTAACATTATGCTTGCTCTGCTAGGAAAACAATAGATAATGACTTCTTATTTTGATTTTGACAACATCTTGAGCTTCATTTTGCACAGTTTACTTCTAAACCAATAGGAATACTAGCTCCTATATTTAGGAATTAAATTTTAGTCAGGTTGAGCTGAAATTACAGTGATCTTCAGGTTGTAATGTTACGTGGTGAGGTTTGCATTGCTAAAGTTAGGCCTTTTGTCTTAATGTGGCTGTTCATTCAGTTTGATTCTTTTCCTTACTAAAGAAACTCTTACTTAATACAGGACTAGTGAATTAAGTGTGTTTCTGTCGTTGTCATGTGAGAATAAACAAAAAACTAAAATCTGAAAGGTACAACCTTTTTTTCCCACTTCTAGCCTTCCCTTTCCCACCAGCTGAAACATGAGATTTTTTTTTTTTCTTTCTACAGTTCACATATTGTTGCTAATAATAAAATGTTAAATTCAGGGATATTTACTTATTTGTTTTGTCTCAGATTTTTTTAAGGGCTTTCTGTTTTTATCTGGTTCCTGAGTTTATTATTTTTATTCTTTGATGATCTTGAATTTCTTGGTCCTGTAGAGGAAGGCGTAAAAGGAAGAGTAGAAGTCCCTCCAAGTCTCCTAAGTCATCCAAAACAACAAAAAGAAAGTCTTCACGAACTCCTTCTCCGAGAAGGTCGGTTTGATGTAAACGTGAAAATAAATGAGCAGTAAAGAATCAAGAATTTTTAGTATTTTCATTGGTTAACTGCTTTTGCACTGACAATCTCAGACTCTTTCAGTTGGGGCAGTATGATGAATTTGAGCTTTGGTGTGCTTTCACTTGGAGAGTTCCAGATCTGTCCGCAATGCAGATTTGCTTCAAATCTGTAAAAGCCCTTCACTAGATAGAGATGGATTTGGTTTTCTCTTTGCAAGTACCATGCATACTGAACACATGTATTTTTTAGCTCATATCAGTCAAAAAATGCCCTTGTCTTTACGAAAGGGGGTTTTGTTATGTTCTGAGGGTTTTTTTGAAAACCCATAGATGAAAATTTAGTTTGCAGTTAAATGTTTGAAGGTTGTTGCTGTTTTATCAAATTCTAATTTGAGTAAAAATTTGCTTAAACAGAAGCAAGAAAGAAAAAAAGAGAGAGAGAGATACAAATAATGACAGAAGAGAAAGAGAACGCTCCACCTCCAAGAAAAAAAGTAGTAAAGAAAAAGAGGGAAAGGAGAAATCTGACAGACGCACCAGTACCTTGAAGGTAAGCTATGTATGACCAGGTAATAAGCAGAATGAAGGGGTGCTAGTGGAGCCAGTATTGAAATTTCGTTTTTTCTTTTTCTTTCTTTTCCTCCTCCCTTTTTTTCTCCTGTTTTCCTTACCAAATTATTACCATTTCTGTTTGGCTTTTGCCAGTGAAAACCTACAATTGGTGTGTTAGTGGGCCGGTTTTATACGTCTCCATTTTTTAACTTTACTGGACATAGCAGCTTGTATGAATAGGTTATGGAATCACTTTTTGTGTGTTTCTCTTTCTTGCTCCATGTGTTAGGACTTGGCTGACTGCCTGTCTGTATGAGCAGGCCGGAAGCAGACTGTGTAACTAAGGAGAAGTGTTCAGGGACAGCATGGCTGTCAAGCTGGAAAGATTACTTTTCTAATAAACTTTCAGTGTTCAGTTCAGCCTCTCCCTGGTGTGCATGTTGGACTCCACAGGATTAAAATTGAAGAGCTGGGGAAGAGTAGTATGGGATTTTTCTTGCAAAATAGAAGGTGGTGTGATTAAGGAAAGAAACATCTTCAAATTTTTTTAACCTTAGTATTCAAAAAGCAGCATGCCTTTAAGAGCAGTTTGTTGTGCTCAGAATTATTCAGCTCTTATAAACAGCTGATTTGGGTGACTCTGCCCACATGCTTAAGTAATTATCCATGAACTTTGTTAAAATGCATCAGGTATCTGACAAAAACTGTGAAAGAAAAAAGCTTAATCCTATTTTATTTAGGAAATATGGAGAAATCTTCATTTCTGAAGCTGTTTCTAATAGATTCTGTGATGCTTACTTGTTCTTAATATTGATGGTAAAGACAGATTATGGCATTGATTTCTTGGATGACTAGTTGTTATTAGTGCCTAACTTCATCCAATTGAAAAGGAAAAGAAGCTGACACCTCTACTATAAAAATTGCCAAGACAAGATAGGTGTCTAAAAACTGAGCCAAAAATAAGAAAAGGTGGCTGGAAGTCATAAAAGTCATACCCTGTAATGCTAAGAATATGATTTTTTTTGTAAAATAATTCTGTTTTTGGTAGGACAAAGATCACACTAAAGAGGATCAGAATTCAGAAACTGACAAGGAAGTAGACAGCAGAGATACAGAAAGGACAGATGAAGTCAAACTACAACAGAATGGGAACTGTCAACCAAATGAAGACAACCTCTCAATTAAAATGGAAGAGGTTTAAAGCAAAGAGTTGGCATCCGATTCAACTAAGGAATGAAATCCAAAGCTTTTTATTTCCCAGAATGAGGAAGAAAATAAAGCAATCAACCTGATCGTGTTGATAGTACTAGTAGCTCTTTCAATTCTTGTGATAGCTTTGTTGTCTTCTTGCTGTAAAGCAAGAGAGCACGGACCAGTAGTTATACCATGAAAAGGCAGATGCCATCAAAACTATTCATCTCTGAAAATCCATGTATTCTCATGATGGCTGTACTTATTTGTGAAATGATTTATGTTAAGTTTTGCCATAAGCTGTTACAAATAAGTAGAAACCGAAAGATGTAAACCTGTACTACCCAAAAGAAGCTGAAGATATGCATTGAAGTTTGTTTAAAATTCTGCTTGTTGATGATTTTGTGTTGTTTTACCTTGTGGGTTAAAAAAGTCTGCAAAAACTTCAGTGTGTACTGTTTGATGTGCTTAGAAATGGTGCATAAATATACACACTTTTTTTCTGTTGTAAATGACCCCAACAGAAAGGGGTTTTAAACATAAACACAGTTTTACAGGTCTTTTGTTAAATACCCACTGACCAGTGTGTTTTTCAGTTGCTTACTGCTTGAGATTCTTGGGGTTTATTATTTGAATTTCTTACTAATAACCCTAAAATTAATATTTCTTTTAAAGTATTTGAACAATGCATGTTACTTTTCTGTTCATAAAAGTGACACTGTTATGTTATAGATAATAGGTCAGATGACTGAGTTATTTTGGAGTTGTGTAGATTTTGTTGTTTTCTTTGTCCTTCCAGAAGTGAGCACTTCTGTATCATATTATCTGAATTACAGCTTTTGTTTTCAGCCGTACTGCTGTGTGTCCAGCTGCAAATAGTACAGGTGCCATTATGAAAATAAAATTTTCTTATTTGTTAAAAAAAAATGTGGGAGCACAAGCAGACGCTTTAGTGCCTTCTTAAAATGTGGTATTTTCTAGAAACGTATATGTGCTATTACTCATTTTCAGCTAAATCTTACATGATCTCAGTTGTTGTTTTGCCACTACCGTACTGTAGACAAGAATGCAAGGGATTTGTCAGAATGGTTGCTGTATTCACTTGTTAAAATACTAAAGTTCCATTTTTTATTTTTTTTGTTTTTTAGAGGAGATTTATAGATAAAAGCAAAGATGCAGTTTGGGGACCACCACTGTACAAAAGTAGTAGCTGAATACAAAGCATTTTCTGATCACCTGCATCAAAGACAGCCCTTTACAGACATTTAATCTATATTTGGATGGCCTTAATTAATTATGACCTGTCCCTCATCTTCTCTTGTATCTGTTGGGTGAAACAGAAGAAATTGCATGTAAGGAAGAGGGCAAAATAATTTGGGGAGAAAATTCTAATTACACAGGAGTTAAATGGTAGAGATGGGTTTTTTTCATTCTGTGGGGAGAAAGCAAGTAAGAGAAGAGAATGACAAAGCAAATATTTTTGTCAAGGTAAAACATGGCTTGTATTCTCAGAGCTAACTTGATCGGTTACATGAGATTTCTTGAGAGTCATTCCTTTAAAACTTACTATTTTTAATACAACTTAATACAATCAAATGACTTAACTGCCTTACCTCTTAGGAAGAGTTATTGGTGAATACAGTGCAGTTGAAAAGAAACACAATAGCGTATTAGCTACTTGGTTTCAATTTGATTTTTTTTAACTTTGTGTAGGGAATTCTTCCAAAAAGAAAAAAGAAAAAAAACCCACCCCATATTACAGGGAGTATAAAATTTGCCCAATTCCTAAGGCAATGAAACCCAGTTTGATTGTGAAGCTGCTTAATCACTCTTCATTCTCAGTAAGATTTAATGTTCTTGCCAGTGTGTACGTTTAAGACTATAGAAAATGCTTTACCATGTAAAGTATAGACAGTCATTTTTGTGCTGTTGGCTGGTAAACAGCTTATTCTGATAAAAGAGTGACAAATCTGTATGCTTACAAGAAGACTATGAAGGATTGTGTCTTGCAATAACAGCTCTTATTTATGATGTGTAAGTAGGATAGAGGAAAGAGATTGTTTGTATACTTGTTATCTTTGGTACCATTTCACTAATAAAATCAAGTATTTTAGAGGGAAGTTTCTGCTAGTACATACTTATTAAAGGAATATTTTTAGTTGATCTGGGTCTCATTCATGCAGCTTCTTTAATTAGAAATGTCTGTACCAGTAAAAATACAAATGTGTTATAGTATCTTTGAAAAGCTGGGTTTCTTTTCTGGAAGGAATTATAATTCTTGCAGTGTATCATGTTTCAGCTGATAGCTTGATTTTTTGAGTTTTGTTATCCTGAAATAGTCATTATAAATCAGTTACAAAATATATAAAGGGTTGTGTACAGTTAGCTAAGAAACGTACCTTTGGAAATTGATAGTTAAGGATGGCAGTCTCACTGACTAACTTATCCCTGTATAAATCCATGTGCACCATACTATTACATTGTTTGTGAATTAATAATTCCCTTACAAAAAAGCTTTGTTTTGTTTCTGAAGGCAAATCTAAAACAACCAACCACCAAACACAGACATTTCGTCCCCACCTCAAGTCATATTTTCTTAAAAATGCTGTATTTTCTGGGTTTGCTTTGTAAATATTGTGCAAATCTGTAGGGTAAAGTTTTGTCTATTTGTATTGGGTGTTTTGCAGTTCCCCTCTTCCTAAAAAGCCACTAGTAGAAAACTACTATTCTGTAAAATGCCTATTTCTGCAGAGGATTGATCATTTTCAAACTGGTAGTGTAGCACAGTAATGAAGTCTCTGCTTGCTCCAGCAGGATTGTGTGCATCATCCATTAAACGTGTTCATACGCCACTGGAATTACCTTCATTGTTAACTGCTTTGCATGCTGAGTTGCCATGGTAGACTGCTTGGTTTGCGCTTCATAAATGAGATTACATGGTGTGATGTTTTGAGAACAGTGTAGTTCATGATAGTTTTATTGTTTTAAATGTAATTTCATTTGAGTCAGTCTTCATTTGAAAATATGGCAGATAATTGCTTAGAAAAGTGATTAGCCATTTTGCTAAGACCATGTAAAGCATGTATGTGTATGTTTCTGTTAGTGGCTACAGTTTTTTCACAGCAGTTTCTGGGTAACGGATAGGCTTTTTCGTAGGATTTTGAGGGAAGAAAATAGAAGGCAACTGCTGGTGACTGGAACAGGATTCCAAGCTCAAAGTAGAGGTGGCGTGACTTAGATAAGCTCATCAAAGTCAATGGGTTTACACAAGTGTGAGGGATGAAATTTTGATTGCAAACAGTATGATATGAAAAGAATATTGTTAGAACTAAGGGGAAAAAAAGGCACTTCACTTAGAATCTGGAAACATGAAGAATACCTGAGATATCAGCGAGGTGCAGGTTTTACCTACTCATTAGTAACATGCTGTCTTTTAATGGCAGTTTCAGATAGGTGCATCTGAACTAGCTTTGAATTTTCTGGCTAATAGCAGCAATCTGTGCAGAGCTGGGATTCTGAAATGACCTGGGGTCACTTGTGTTTCCCCTGCTGTAAAGAAGGTAAATTCCATAGCCTGTAGCATAGCTTGCATTGCGTGCTAGTGTTCCCTGGGCCAGTTACATCTAAGGCAATACCTGAAATAACTTTGAAACTGCAAATGTTTGTTGCGTTGTAACTTCTCTGTATTGCCTTCAGCAGGTACTGGTATTTTTGTAATAGTAGTTCTGGGGATTTCTGTGATTGTCTTTTGATCTGAGGATATAAGAAACAAAGGCTGCTTTGTGTGATAAAGTTTTATACTTCATACCTGTCATTATTCTGTACTTTTCTCATTCGTGTATAGGTGTTGCAAGCAGTAATGCCATAGTGATTGGTACATATTTTCTAGGACTGAGTCATCTCTGCATCACTATTCTCTTGTTAGTTTGTAATCAAGCAAGGTTAGAGTTCATGTATTTTGATTTTGCTAGCCCTTCACTTGGGGGGGGGGGAAAGAAAAAAAAAAACAAACTTAACAGACAAAAATAATCTCTAATTTTGTAAATGTTAGTGTGAAAATTGCATTATAGCCGTAAACCAGCTAATTGTGAATTCTGAACATTTATTTGCAAACTGGGGCATATTATGGGTACTGCCTGCCACTTGGTGTACTTCCAGTTTCATAGTAATTGATTATTGCCTTTGGTGTTACCATGATTTTAAAAGTGAGAATTGGACTTAGTGACACAAATGCTGAGTGAGACCAGTAAATGGCTAAAGTAATGTAGGCACTTAGTTCAGAAAGATGTGGTTTTCTCACCAGAGGCTGGAGCATGGGCAGTTGAAATTTGTAGATACCATTATTACCTAAAGAGAATCTAAAACTTAATTTTGTTTGCTAATGTATGTAAACAGAAAAAAAGTTTTGAGCCTGTACCTTAGGTTTATTTTTATATGTTGAAAATTGTAATTAAAATAATATTGAAAACTAAGGCACCGTATGAAAAGGTGTTTGTTTTGTTTTGTTTTTAATGTAAGATACACTTTCAGTGGTGTTTAATTTCAAGCTTTAAAAGATGTCTTTGCATGCAGTGTTTAAGAATATTTCATTTGTAGGCAAGTCCTATTGCAGGATCTGAGCACATTTGTCTGGGGATATCTTCAATATTCGATATAAACCAGTTTAATATAGTTGTCTGACAATCTGTGGAGGCAGCTACTTTCCACCTAGTTTGAGACACACCTCCAGTACTTCAGTTCTGTTTTGTTTAAGTAAATACTACAGTTGAGAAGCTATCTGCAAACTTCAGCTTCCACAGTGTGTCCTGAAACTGTGAACTCTTACTATTCAAGAGGAAAAAAATCCTTTTTATTTAAATTGTCATTATAGTTTTATCATTGTTGAGCTTAATACAGGAGAACATGAACGGCAAAACTAAGGTTTTAGCTGTTTATAGATTTTCTGGTATGTTTCTGCTTAAATTTGTTGCATTTTTTTAGGTTAATCTAATGCCAAAGACACAAGACTTGAGATTTTTGGTGTACGAAGTATGTTCCATGGTAAACTTGTTAATGAAATTAATCTTCAATTGAAAATGTTGCATATGTCTTTTCTGACATGAAAGCCTTAGCAGTGTTAAAAGAATGATCGGAGCTTTGTTTCTTAGTCCTTCATGTCGTTAATGAGGCTGCCAGTTAAGTACCTTTCTTGGGAGCTGTTGCTCTACTCAATGAAACCTTTCTTAGTGCAAAGGTATGGAACTGCTACTGCACTGGTGAGTGAATTATGGGCCACTTAGAAATTGCTACTTCGTAAATACATAATTTCATAGTAATCAACAGAATGAGTGATCTGCTCTGGAAACATCAGGAGAATAACTTGACTTGCAGAATTCATGTAGTCTATCAGTATATCTCTTCTGGTACTTTTCCCACTGATGCAGGAGCTATGATTCGTTACACACAGCACCTATCAGTCTGCGCTCAGGTATACCTCAAGAACCTAAACAGTACAGCAGCAAAAATACTGTTTCCCTTCTCTAAGTTTGGTATTTCTGGTAATAAAGTAGGTCTTTCCAGTTTATGAAACATTGCCAAAATGGAACAAATTTGGTTTATTTTTGCATTAGTGAAGCAACTATGAAATGGTACAAGTAAAGAAATTTCAAATGCTATTACGTTGTTGCTTTTTTTGTAAATGAAGCCCCAAAGTCTCAATGGTGTAATAAAATCAGTGAATTTGGATGAGATACAGCAAATGGCTGCGCAGCAATTCTACTTTCTCCTTTTAATTTTTTTTTATTTATTAGGCTACATCTGCCCCAGTCAAGTGCTTTGGAACCATCTATTGGGACTGATACAAAAATATTACATGAAAGGTGTGGTGAGGGGTTAACTAACTAAATGTATCATCGCTGTTTAGTTAAATCCCCTGGCCTAGCAAGGGATTTTCTTCTCCAGAGAAAACTGCCATAGTTCCACCAGGGAAGTTTATCTTTCAAACAGGAAGTTAGTAAGTGTGGCTGCATAAAGTATTTCTCAATTTCTTTTTCTTTTTTTTTTTTCTTCTTTTTTAAGTGGGATCAGGAGTTCCTGCAGAGCTTCTGACAGTACATGTCAATTTATTGCCTTGGATATTTTTCATATTAAATCATTTAAGCTTCCCTGTTGCTTTGTACAATGTGTAAGACTCTAAATAACAGGCAATGGTTAACGAGCAAAAGTTTGAGATCTGCTTCTCAACATAACTTGTTTGTTAGGGATCTGATCTTGTGATTTTTTGAGAGGAGTTATATTTGTAATGAGACTTGTGGCTGGCTTAACTCCTACTGATCAGGTGATTTAGTCAACGTGTCTACAGTCTAGATAACTGCATTTTACCATGCTGCTCCTCTGAATGTGAAAGGAGGAAAAAATACATCTGAGAAATATATTGAGATGCCTTGGCAGTGGTTCAAAATCATATATGACCTATTTATAATATATGCTACTTAATCTCATTAAGTTATTAAAAATAGTTCTCTTTAGAGGAGGAGATGGAAAATTGACTAAAGAAGTGTCAGTCTTGAAATCAAACATTCTTGTGTAAATGGCTTCATTTGCCTGCTTTTAAGAAAACTGGCAGACATTAAGCATTGGTGCTAGGCCTTCCTTAAATGTGCTGCTTCCGTACCAGATGTGGGGAAGACTGCGTCTCCTGGTTTTCTCTCTACAAATTTTACCTTTCATTTTAAAGGTAGAGCCTAAAGAAAACCTTTTAAATTTTACTGAAGTTATATTTTTAAAGGGTTGCTTCAGGTTACTGGGTTTAGAAGATCAAAGCAGATGTGTTGGTCCACATGAAATGTGAACTTTGAAAGAATGCATAATCATCTGTTTTTGTCAGATTTGTCGTACTGTGATGAGGTAATATTTTCCACAATTGCTCCTCTGCTTTGTTCAGTTTCGTAGGGCTACTCATCTTACTTTAGACTTCTTTAATAAGTCTTCTGAACTGTTAAAATACTTGTCTTCCTATAAGCATGGCATTTTCCTCACAAATATTCAACTCATTCATCCCAGTCATCCTGTAGGGTCTCATCAAGACTAGGTAAGGACTAGACTTGTCTGAACCATACTGTAAATCATACTAACCCATGTTACAGATCAGCTTCTGGCAAAATGATCAGTATTTCTGAATGAACCATTAAATGGAATGAATAGAAAGATGTTATGAGATAGTAGATACTAACAAGGAACAAACATGCAGTGCTTTTTGGTTTGTTTTGGTGTGCTCAGTTAAATTTTCCTCTGGCCAAAGGAGATTTGTGGTAGATAGGTTATTAAAAGAGTTTATTGAGATGCAAAGAAGAGGGGATGGCCTCTACAGAAGATGTCAGCTAGGTGTTCATGATGTTAATTGTAAGGTGCATTACTTGGTCTGTCCAAGTTTCATTTTTATCAGCAAGAGGAGCCTCTGATCTAGTAAAGATCCTTATGACTGTGATATGTTTGTGCTGTTGCTTAATCTCCAAAGAGGATGGGAAGATGACAACTATATGTTTATGATGTGAACTGGAGACTGCTTTATAGTGCCATTTCTCAGATAATGTAGGACATGCAGTAAGTCACTGAAATACGCTGTTCTTCTCTTCTAATTTAATAAGAGGAGTTAGCATTCTTGTTTTATTCAACTGAAGTGTGGCAATACTGAATTTATTAGTTTAAAGTATACTTAAGAATCTTTCGATAGAAGAAAATGTTAGGCCTGGATGATTGCATTGCACTGAATGCATTAGAAATGGGCATTTACCATGCTTTTATGACTAGGTGGAAGACGGTAGCCAAATGTTGCATAAGTTAATTCATTCTGATAAATCAGATTCCCTTTGATCACTTTTACCTGGGGTAATTTATAGTTGCAAGCACTATAAAACATAAAATCCTTCTTCTTTTACTGAAGAACTTTCTTCTGTCAGATGTATAAGTTTATTTCAATAGTAGCTCATAATTGCAACTGGAAAGAGTAGTATATTTCTGTAGAAGTGATCATGTTTCATGGCTTCTATGTCATCCTCTGCCTATAGATAAGAAATTTTTGCCTTTATGCTGTTTGTGGAGAGAAACAGACATCTATAAAAAGCATAAAGGCAAAAATTACTATTTTAAAGGCCATATCATCCTTCCAGATCATAGTTCTCAGGAGCTTTATAAAAGCAGTCAAGTATCATTCCTGTCCCCTGTCTTCCCCAGGTTTAGAAGAGTATAAAAGGCTGAGTAACTATCCAAGCCTGCTGGTTCTATTGTTGATTCATGTTCTGACTTCCAGGCACACACATGAAATGTAAAATGCTTAACATGGGTGATGAAATATTGCAGGTGGTGATTATACAGTTAATTTAAGCCATGTAAACTGTTGCTGCCACGTGGTGCTTAGCTAATTGGAAGCTGTGACTTTTGGGCAGAGGAAGGGGTTTGGATTTTGGGGTGGAGGGTGAGAGCTGTGTGAGATTCATTCTCTTTTTGTATTATGAAAGCGTGAACTTGTGAGGTAACTTTGAGATGGAGTGGAAGATGAGATGTGTAGGTAGATCATGAGGGGTTAATGGCTGTACTGGTTGAAGGGGACTGCATATGTGGAAGTAAGTTGGCTGAAAGGTGAGACAGAGGAATGAAAACAGTTTGCAAGAGAGAGGCCTTGATGTTAGATGGGAACTTAGGCAAGATGCTGATTTGGGGCTTATACAGAAACTTGACTTTACCACTGTGATTTGATAAACTTTAAGATCCGCTTTCCTTATCACCTGTGGTGGTGTAGCTTTTGGATCATTGTGCTGCAGTTGATGATATTCCCTTCCCAACCCATCCTTTTTTTTGTGTTGTTTTGGGTTTTTTTTAAATACGGTTCTGTGTATCACTTAACAAGACTTTCTAATTGTAGTCTGGGGTGTTTTGAAAATGTTGCCTTTCATTGGCTTAGAACACAGACTAGTTGTGTCCTGGGAGAGAAAGAACTCCATAAGGTTCGAGCCCTTTAAGGCTTGTTGAGGGAATTACAGTGGAGAAACAGAAATTTTTCAAGCCAGAATCTGTCCTGGAATTTTAAAAAATACAAGTGTGAAGTGTGGGAAGAGCGTTGTCTTTAAAAATAGCGGCTATGCTGCACTGCAGTATAAAATTCGTGCTGGAGCACCCCTGTTTGGCATACTGCAGTAATGCCTCAGATATGTTTTGAAATCTGGCACATTTAGACGTACTGTGTGCTACAGGCTTTGTTTCAAGCCTACTGCAAAGCACCACTATTTTTAGTACCTGACCACTGCTATTTTAATACCTAATGCAGTAGCAATCTGCTAAAATGGACTGGAATATGGTGTACCTATTTATACATTAATAGGTGATACTCTGTACGGGTTACAGGGCCTTTTTAGTAGTATCTGAAACAGCTTCATTTGGACTTTGAGCATATGCTGAGTTGATTACCTGGTGCTTTGGACCAACACAAAGAGACTGAGGCTGATGTATGCTGGAGCTTTACATTTGATTACATGCAGCTAATTACCTGATGAAATTTGTTTGAACTGTTTCTTTTTTCTCAGGGGAAAGGTAATTTAAAATGCTTGGGAGCAGATGCATGCTTTTATTTAATCTAAAGCAGGAGAAAATGAACTATATCTGAACTTTGTCTATGGCTGCAATGAGAGTTGTGCTAGCATAGAAAAGAGACAAGAACAGTACAGTTGGATTCTGCTGATATGGCATTAGGCAGAACACCATGGTGTCCGTAGGCAATATTTTTCTTCTCAGGCAATGCAGTTGGCTTCAGGGCCAAGATACATTGTGGGTGCTGGAAGGACAGACTATACCAGCGTAAGGGTGTAAGGAAAAATGAACAAAGTCTTCTGTTTTGTTCCTGGTGCTTGGAGTTCTGTCAACTTGCCCTCTGCATCTAAACCTTCCCTTCTTTTTCCTTGAAATCTTCCAATAATCAACCAGTATTAAAAAAAATCCCAAACCACAAACCAAAATCAAAACACAACTGTTCTTGGAAGTTGAAAGACTGGTATTCTGTTAAGACTGCAACTGCTTCTCCAGTGTTGCTTCTGTAGTTGCACTTTTCCTGTTTGCATTTGCAAAATTCCAAGGGTCTTCTCACCCACATTGAATGAACACTGAAATAGAGTGAATAGAATCTTATATCACTGGATTGTGTTTTAACTGTCATTGGAGCTAGGGCTTTTCTCAGCGTCCAAAATCTCCTATGTTAGTAGTGGAAATATTTTTACTTTTTCCTAGTGAGATCTTTACTAGCAATGTTAATTTTCATTGAGCCAATGTATCTCATGTAAATTCTATCTTAACTTTTCCACAAATGTTCTGTAACATTGGAAGAACATTTCCATGACACAGCATAACCGGACCTAACAAATTAGAACTTCAGAGTGACTATGTGCTATTGCTTTGGTATTTATGAGGCACTAGCCCATGCAGTGTTGAGAAGCTACAATATAGTGTGTGTCTAGATAAATAGCTTGTCTATGTGTGTTGTATGGGCATCGGCAATTACAACTGGTTTGAGACAGCTATGATAATTAAAAATTGCAGAAACATGGGTAGCCTCTGTTCCAGAATTGAGTATGCAGCACTTGAATATAACATGCGGAAGTCACAGTGCCTACATTGATTTCAAGACAGACGTAATGCACCAAAGCCATACAGGTAGTGACAGCAAAGCCACAGGTATCATACTAAAAGGGAATTACTGAGCTTTACAGATTCTAGATCTGATGACACCCAGCCACCATACGCTTGAAATGAATGCCAGAATGGTTATTTAATTGCAATTCACAAGAAAGTTGAAGGTTGCTGATAGCTGAGTATCTTGGCTTGAACCATGACCAGCAAAATTTAACAGTAGCAGTCAACTGTTTGGGAAAGGTCAGAGAATACCCATAAGATCTTTATGGTTCTGCTATCCATTTCTGTATGAGCAACATATCAAAAACTGGCTGCAGCCTACAACTTATCAGTTAAAATAGCATGTCTGCTACTCTCCAGCCCGCCTGACCTCCAGTGTTTCCAGTAAGGGCCTGAATATGTTTCATCTCAGTTTCCCTGGCAGTTTGTTTCTGTTCTGGTCCAGGGAAATCTGTGTGTGAGAAAATTAGAGAGCACAAGTCTTTTGAGGAGCATCTGAGGGAACTGGGGTTATTTAGTCTAGAGAAAAGGAGGCTTGCAGGGACCTTATCACTCCCTGCAACTGAGGGACTGTCATCTCTTCTCCCAGGTAGCCAGCAACAGGAAGAGAGGAAATGGCTTCAAGTTGTACCAGGGGAGGTTTCAATTGCATCTTAGGATCTTCACCGAAAGGGTTGTCAAGCACTGGAACAGGCTGCCCAAGGCAGTAGTGGAGTCTCCGTCCCTGGAGCTGTTCAAAAGACATGCAGATGTGATGCTTAGGGACATGGTTTAGTGGTGGGCTTGGTAGTGTTGGGTTAAGGGTTGGACTTAATGATCTTAAAGGTCTTTTCCAACCTAAATGATTCTATCATTCTACTCTATGATTCTGTGAAGCACTAAAGGGGTCTCTGAGTATGGGTGATGTGAATGACCATTTCTAGCATGGCAGGTAGTTTTCAGTTTTATTAATGAAACTTGTGCTTCCGCAGTAGAAATAAAACAGATATGGGGATGAGATTATTCCATGCTCTCTGTCTCCCCCCATCCCCTCTTTTTCCCCTCCATTGGCATGGTTTGATTTGTCTTAGAAGCAGTCTTCTGTAAACAGTGGTCAGAAGTGACTGATATAAGCTGTCCCAGGTTTTAGTACCCACTTTCATACAGATACCATCAGTGCAGTACCAGGACACAGTTAACAACACTCAGGCAGTAGACAAAGAGTGCCATCAGCAGACAGAGAAACAGGTAAACTGAGAGCCTGTGACACAGTCAAGAGCTTTCAGACAAGTATCTTCTGTAAATACAGGACTTTAATGAAGTGTTTCACTATTTTACAATTTTTGTGGCAGTAATGGGTTGACTGAGATTGACAGGATGCCCATGTGCTCTTTGCTTTCAGGTGGACACTCGAGTGCAGATGCCACAGTGCCACAAAGGTGTCTTGTAAGGTTGCCAAAGTACCCCAATGTCTTAGGATTTTAGGGGATTTGTAACTACTCTGTAAGTATTCTATTTAGTTAATACAGAGTGAAAAAAACCCCTCTGGATTACTGTGGTTGTGGCAATCTCTTACTCCAGGCTGAGTAACTGTTTATCTTGTCTCTGAAACTCTGTGGTAATTTTCAGTGCTATATGAATACTGCACTGTAGTCTGACCTGAAGTATAAAAAAACCCCCAAAACTCCAGCTCCCCAAGCTCCCAAAACAACAACAGCAACAAAATCCCCATGTCTACATTACATTAAAATATGCAAGAAAATCATCTACTCTGGATACTGGGAAAAATAGGTATGTACTAACTGCTTTGTGCATGTTTTTAGAGGCCATATTAGAGACTGTATATTACATTCCTTTCTTTGTAAATATAAAATGCTTAAACACTGTAACCCTGCAGTAAAATACCCCATGCTATAAATCACTATGCTATGTGCCTCCAGGCCTACAGTTAACTGCCTAAACTTACACAGTGTCCAAGTCCTCACTGTTGCTAACACTAGTTCTGAGCTTCCATATTTGCCATTTCACTCCTAACATAACAGAACCAAAGCTAAGAATACTGAAGTGTCCTGGGTTCAGCAGTAGCAGTCATTTTTCTCCTTCTTAGTAGCTGGTGCAGTGCTGTGTTTTTGATTTTGG
>WYDI02028661.1:25000-39738 GCA_009867235.2 Psittacus erithacus
CCCATCCCTCCGGGAGCCGAGGGAGGAGGTGGGGGGGCAGTGAGTGGGCTGTGTGGCAGGCCTTAAACCACGACATGAAGTTAAGCATCCTACTGAAACCACCTGAACAGTACTACAGCACATGAAATATCTACTTGTAGAGGTAGGCAGGCTTCTGCAGTCTGTATATGCACACATTTCTATAAACTGCCTGACGAGGTCAGCCAGTTAGACTAAGCCATTGTTGTGGGTTCCTTACAACTGAACTAAAAATTCCCGCAGAAGAACTAAACAACAACAACAACAACCAAACATCGTTCCCCTTCCCCCCACCCCCCAACTGAAGTTAAACACATGAAGAGATTTAAAAGACTGCTTTAAAGAGATTTAAAGACCTTTGAGGTGGTCTGGGGAATGCTCCTGTTACCCCTTCATTTAATGAGCAGAGGTAACAGGGATAAGTGGTAACAGGTAGATTGCTTTGTGGCAAAACAATGCATTTTAACTGCTAAGAAAGAACAATGCAAACTCCAGAGTGAAATACAGGTTGGTTCCTGCCAGTCCGAACATAGAGAGGTACAGATAAAGAGAGAGGGAATATAAGCAAGGGAAGTGAATAGAACAGGTTCTGTTTTGGGGCCTCACTAAATCAGTCTTTAGGCTTAAAATTCATACTGCCTAATATGCATGAAAGTATTTGTGTGAATGTGAGTTGTTCTTCATTTTTAATGAGAGAATTTTAAGAGATCTCTGTCTAACGAGCCTCTGGTGCTTACAATTTCTTTCTTCACAAAACAATTATAATAAAATCCCCTGTGAACCAGAGACAACAACAATAAACTGAGTCATCTGCAATAGCTGCAAACCATTAATACCTACAGAGTTCATAGGTGGGAAGCTCTCGTAAGCGGGAAAACCAATTCAGACTCCTTGCGGCAGAGATACATGATGGAGTCAAATAAAGAGGCTATTAGGGAAGATCCTTTTATTCCCTATACCTCAGTGATTTCTCTTCAGTGCAAGCTATGGAGGGTTGAGTAACAACTATCTATTCAGCTCCTGAAGTCTGTTCAACAGATACCATCATTACATGCAGTGTGAAATGGTATCGGCAACTACATCTTAGAACAGAACATGAATGGATTTCTATGCCTGTGTAGATAAACGTGGAAG
Organism: Psittacus erithacus; assembly: GCA_009867235.2. NCBI lineage: Eukaryota > Metazoa > Chordata > Aves > Psittaciformes > Psittacidae > Psittacus > Psittacus erithacus. The sequence continues at coordinate 26,153 of WYDI02028661.1, forward strand.
AAATAGCTTTAATTTAAAAACTCCAGCACTAGTAATGATACTTATTATCATCCTCATTTATACAGTGCTATTCATCTATGATAAATAAAGGTGTAAAGTTCTAATATATAAAGCATTTAATAGGGCTTTACACAGATGGATAAGCGTAATTTTCTATTCCTATATTGAGGGCTTTTCACTCTTGTGGCCAGCTTTGAACAACTGGACAGCTTCTTTTGGGGCGGCAGACACTTTTGTTGGAATTTTTACTGAAGAATTTATCAGATCTCAAAATCAGGTCTTAAACTGGTCGTAGTGAACTCTCCTGATGACATTGTGCCTTGAAATGGCTTCCTGAGGGCCCCGCGACTAAGCACCTAACAAGAGGTACCTCACTGGAAGGTTTTTCATACAGTTCCCCGAAAGTTTTGCCTCTGTCAAGACAGTAGGATTTTCCACAGAATTGACTGTGGTGAAATAGCTAAAATAATTATATAATGAATCTATCTCACCAAGGAATTTTATTGAAGCAGATACTATTGTCACAACTGTCCTACTGTAGGCTTAATTATAGGTTAAAACTAACAATAGTGTGTGTGGCTTTAAACTAAGATAGTAAAATAACAGTAAATTGTTCTATATTGCTAATAAGTAGGGAGAAAGGTATGTCCAGCTGATGGGGGAAGGAACATCACAGGATTTATAACAACTAAGGAGACAGTAAATAAGACCAAGGATGCGAGTCTTCAAGACAGCAGACTGGCACCCAACATGGAGCAGAACAGAAGCAGGGACATACCAGCTGCTAACTCAGCACTGGGACCTTGCAGGCATGCGCAAGGACTGAGGTCATTCAGTAACCACAGTGAGGAAGAGCACTGGCATCCACCAGAGACCCCCACTCAGCAAGAAAGTGCATGTATAATTAGGATGCAAATGTTATAATTAGTTCCTGGGAGATACTATGAATATGTAAATAATTTCATGGCAAATCTGTAAACATGCATGCATATGCTAAGTATACAGCTGCTGCCAGTAAGTAATGGGGGCACTCACCTTTGCAAAACAATTTGCATGTGCACCCAGTGCTGCAATGAAGAGTGCTGCTTTCTAAACTCCAAATTGAGTCTTAGAGAGTTTCTCTGACCAATTTTTACAGTAACACTACATGGTCCTACTGGCTTCATTCAAGCATTAGAGGTTTTGGAACTGGATTTTACAGTATGGGAAATTATGTTTTGAAATTTGAAATTTGAAAAAAATATGAAGAAATTATGGCTTCAGTTTGAATTGACTTTTCCCATGAAATTTGGTCCAGATGGCAAGAGTGCCTGCTGGTTTTGTTTGAGGTAGTCTTGGGGAGCAAACAAACGCTCATGCTCAGTTTGTGCTGGCTTACTGCTTAGCTCCATTTTCAGATGAGGATGAGCAGCTCTTGCAGGCAGTTTCACTGTCAGGCTCATCAAGGCTTTTTGGCTGATCTCCATGCTAGCGTAGTCACTCAAGAGTGGTACTGTAATAGAAATGATTCCTTCTTTTTCACTTGTTACTACTTCTTCAGGGATTTCTTCCTGCTTTAGGCTTATGTCTAAGTTGTTGCTATGTTTTTCTGACTGGCCAGTGTTACATTTGCTGTCTTCTCCACCATCTGTAAAGAGGTCTAACTTCAAAGGAGCCTTTGTCTCATGCTGGATGACATAAAGACTGGTAGTAACATTGTCTGACAGGGCCTGAAGCAGTGACCTTGAAACAGGTTTCCAGTTAATCTGCAAGACAAAACAGGGAGAAAGAATAATTTTAGTGTCAAAGAATCATAGAATAGTTAGGGTTGGAAAGGACCTTAAGATCATCTAGTTCCAACTCCCCTGACATGGGCAGGGACACCTCACACTAAACCATATCACCCTAGACTCTGTCCAACCTGGCCTTGAGCACTGCTGGGATGGAGCATTCACAGCTTCCTTGACAACCTATTCCAGTGTCTCACCACCCTCCCAGTAAAGAACTTCTTCCTTATATCCAATCTAAACTTCCCCTGTTTAGGTTTGAAACCATTACCCCTTGTCCTGCCACTAAAGGCCCTGATGAAGAGTTCCTCCCCAGCATCCTTGTAGGCCCCAATACTCGTATGTCATACTTTTGTGAAATGCAATTGTCAATTTACTGAAATAAGTAACAAAAAGATAAGAGACAGGCAGCCTGGTCCTACCTATATAATATGCTAACTAATATATGTAATCTCATCTTCTTTGATTTTAGAAAATTGAGTGAAAAAAATTGATTTCACTAACTTGGACGACCATCTTCTCCTCTCCCAAACTAAATAAGCAAATTTTTTCTTGCTTTTATGTGTGCCTGGGACAAAATGTAGTGGTGATAAGATGTAGGCTTCATGATGTGATATTCTGAAAGTTTAATAAATGTGTTACTATAAAAAGGTGGCAGCTTGAATTGTACAGCCGCTGAATGAGCTTTATCTGCCAGCTGCTGCAAGTGGTTTATTTTTCAGCTTAATGCCATCTTGTGATCCAAGGGTTAAATGGGTACCTTGGGTTACAAGTTTTTGCAAGTTCTACATGATTAAATGGAGAACAGTTTGCATGACTTCTTTTCCACTTTGATTGTTCTGCTGGGTTTGCCCACTTTTGCCAAAAATTCTTTAAATTATCGCCAAGCTGGTGAGTTCTCTGCTATAACTATTAGCTTTTTTTTTAGCTCTTTTTTTTTCTCCTCAGTTGTTCCAAATTTGTTAAACTGTCATGATTCTTTTGCAAGAAATAAAAGTGTATTGGTTTTAATTTTCTTTCTTTTTACAATTTGTATTCTAACGTGGAAATTAGTATGCTATTCTTTGAATTCTCAGTAATCCCACATAAAATATCTCTATATTTCTCTTATAATGTGAAAAGTAGACACCTCTGCATGGTCAGATTTTGCCTTGTTTTAAATAAAGACCTGTGTGATATGTACCTCCATCATCGTATTTATTATGAACAGCAGCCCAAACTCTACACCTACCAAATCTAAAATAAGCTCTATGTGAGCTTCTGTCTGAAAGAGGCAATGATGGATGAAAAGGAAGCATCATCTTTGAAGAATCTTGTCTAACTATGAAGAACAGGACACTGATGGGGTGGCTGGCTGGCCATCTTGGTCCCTGTAGTTCATTTTCCAGGGGTCTGTGTCTGACTGAATGGAGAGGGTTCCCAGTTCTTCCTACTGCTCTGTACTGTGGGGTGTTATCATTGCCTTTGATTGCAATAAAGAATGCTCCGTCTAGATTTAAAGTACAAATTCTCTTGCCACCTCTCTGGACTATATGTGTGTGTCTGTCAAAAACTGCTACATTGCTCAATTAATCTGATGGGGTTCAGCCTTGAAACAACCTGCAAATAGAATAAATATACAGAATATAATAAGATTTACTCCTTGCCTCCATTTTGCAATGCTCATTTTGGGAATACTTTTCTCCACATTTCATGAAATGTTCATATCAGATTATTTCTAGGGGATATATCTGGAATATATCTTTATTGTACTGTCTCCTCACATAGAACTTTTTTTGCTTTCCAGCAAACTCTTACCTGATACCTGTAATTTCTGTTTCTGCCATGTTATCAACCTCACCATTTTGCTCTACCAGTCTTGGCAGACTTCATTTTCTTTTATAGTTGTTTTGCCTCTGCAGGAGTAGCTTAATGCATTTTAAACAGGTATATTTCGCTTTTGAATTATTTGCTTTTGAGCTACAAGTGCCCAATAAAGTTCTGGCCTCCCAGAAAAATCAAAGAGATTTAGAAAAGAGAAGCAAAAATATAATGGTTGGTGGTCTGAGACTTGGGAGATAAACTTCAGCCCTGAAATTCAGGTGCCCTTTCCAAAACACATGTGAAAGCCATGGGCAAGATTTAAACAAGTTGCTGGACCTTTGTCTGTTGACTAGTAGGTGGTCCTCAGCCAGCTACCAGCTGACCAGGCAAAGCCTCTGGATTGGTCTTTAGGCAGGTAGAGACTGAGGGGTGAGAAACATATTTCAGAAAACACCATTTACACAGCCTTCATCGTGAGAGTTCTCTGGAATTAGGCCACAATGTTAAATTTGTATTTTGTGTAACTTGTACATAATTACCAGTTCTGTTGGTGGAAACTGACTGGATAGAAAACCTGGATTTCTCTCTTTGGATTCCATCTCCACCCAATCAACTTGGCTTTGTTCTTTTATCAACCATACCTTTCAATACACTCTATCATGTTCTAAAAAAAGTCTGAGAAGCTTTACTAAATTAAAAAGTGCATACAACCCCTGGCTAAACAACACTAAAGCCTTCCCAATCCTGTATTTCTAATATTACCCTAGCTTCCCAACTGCTGATATTAGACATTTGCTGGGGTAGAGTGTGAAAAGACCAGTAATGAGCATTACTGATTAATCACTAGGAGGATCTCCTTTGTGTATTTTTTCACACCATCAGAAGAACACTTGCCATATTTTGGAGTGCACTGCTGTTTCTTGGACTTGGTACACTGGGCCAGCATGATATTTTCAACCTGTAAAGAAATATTTAAATTTATTTTCAGGTTAATTGGCATATCATGTTAATTTAAATTAACTGCCATTTATAAGTAACATTTTATTGGTCTTTTCATGATCATAAAAACAAGATGTTCTATGATGACTATTAAGCATAATGCCAATTAAAACCAGAAGACCAAGCCTGGTAGTCTACACTGAAGTGCTGAGTTAGTGGCAATTAGAATCTTTGTTTAAAGACAAAGGAGCTGTGACAGGAGCTGGTAATGTCTCTTTCTATACATTTAATCATTGTATTTTCCTAATTTTCTATCATTTCCACAAAACTTCCATCTTCCTTGAGGACTCTGAGACCCTCAGGAGGATGTTTGTTTTAGTAAGTATTTGTTCCTGGGCTTCTACTTAGAAGCTTACTTCCCTTCAAAGAAAGAGCAAGCAAGCTGTTGCTGTTCTTATTTTTGGTGCAGTGACAATGATGGCCTTGAAGAAGGTCCCCCTGGTACTTTCAGACCAGAAGAGGGGTACATCACAGCTCCTACTCTTTCTTAATCGTTTTGAGTTTGGCTTTTTCTGGGAAGGGCTTTGTAAGGTAGAGCTGAGTTTTTCAATAGAGGTGTTCAAATGAGTTTCAGCTGGCTGAAAGGTCTTCCATCAGAACCCTTTTCTTCATGCTTCTTCCTTGCATCAATGGGCTCAGAAAGAAAACTGGCAACAAGCTGGTATGCTCTCCAGCCTCCTTGGTACCCTGCCACCATGGGTACTACCTCAGGCATTGTCCTCCCTGTCCCTTCCCAACCAGACAGGCTGCAATGGTGACCTGACTATTATTCCCGCTGCTCTCGGATGCTGGTGCTGGCCCCAGTCTGGCAGGGTCTAGCTGTGACTTCCCTGTGGAGGGGCAACAGAGGGGTGGGATGGGAATTTCAGAAGGAGTTTCTGTTGAGCTGGCTGGTCCCATTGGCACCAGTTCACTCCTGGCTTCTCATGCCTGTCTCCTGTGGGAGCGCAAAAGATAATCTCTTGGCATTTTTGAGGTGATATTCCTGTCAGTAGCTGCTCTCAGAGCACCCCTCTTTGAGTTTTGTGCGATGACTCATTTCCATAGGCAAAAAACTCAACACAGCTGTGAGAGACTGTGACAGGCTGTGTAGCCCATCACTCTGCCTCAGTGCTGGCTTTAGCATTGTCTGGTTTTCAAATCAAACCTAGATTTCAGTAGCTGAAATGTACTTTGCCTCTGTTTAGCCTGTGGTTTGAGGTGAAGCCTGAGGTTGTAGAGTTACTGGTTCTCTGATTTAGGTGAAAACTTCTGTGTAGGTCTCAGAAGTTGTTGTCAAAGACACTGGATCGGATATAAAGCAACTTCAAGTAAAATCTGAAAAGGCAGTGCACAGGAGACTTAGTGTGGAGTGCAACCGGTTTCCCAATAGCAAGGGCAGGAGTTCAGCCTGATGCATAAGCTGAAATGAGCTATGTCTTGCCATATGGCTTTCAAGCTATGGTTTGTGCCATCTGTCTGTTCTGTCCTTCAGCAGCTGTGTTTTCAGCTTCTGAGGCTGGTGCTTTATAAAAAGTAGAAAAAGGGAGTGTAGTATTCTAGGACACCAAAACAGTAACATGAATGGCTGTATGAAACTAGGCTTATCAGAAAATGAACATCAGAACCCATTACAAAGCAAACCATTTTTCTTATATGCCCCTAATATTGCACCTCAGATTAATTTCAGGATGGGGTATACTTTATTACTACAGAGAAAAATTTCTCCTAAAATAAGAGGACCTCATCCATATCTTACTATGGATGAGACACCCTAGTTATTCTCTTTTCTTCCTACTCATCTGTCTATTACTCCTTCTCATTATGTGCTTATGTGCATAATTTACACAGTTGACATCCAAGTGTGTTTGCAGGAAACTGCTTAGATGGCAACATCAATTTGTGTATGCCACACAATGGAATTTATTTTTATATTTCAATAGAAGAGAGGATTATCAGTTGGGAATGAAACTGCAAAATAATCAAGTGCATGCTTTTTACATATATATATATAACCCATTTCCCACTGTGGAAAATGGTCCTTGCTCTTTTCAAGGGTGTTTGAGACAGGAGGCAGTCAGATAACTGTATTAAAAGCTAAAGAGTATAGATTCTGAGAAACTAATTTAATCAGCTTATAGTGGTTTGCAATTGCTCTTACTTTGTAAATGCGTGGTGTGGCTTTTGTGTTGTGTGCTTTTTGACTTGCATTGCTTTTAATGACAAAAAAAGCCCAGTGCTATGAAACTCAGGGTTAAACACACTAGAAGTACTGCTAACAACTTCAGTCAATGTTCCCTTACCTTTTAAGCACCAGAGAACAAGTGAGAGGTGCAAAAACCAGAATGAATATTGTGCTGAAGCAAAGGCCAGTCACAAAACCTTCAAATTCTCCTTTATCTGATGGGAAATGGAGAGATTGAATCAGCTTTATGGTATCAAGTATAGAAAGACTACTTGCCTACACAAGAGAAATATTTCAAACAGAAGTCAAACTTTACACATATTCTGGGATGTCTGTAAGTGAAACCTAGTTAAAACAAGACCCGGGTTTTCTGGGGGATCTGAGGCTTTCAGGTTTGTATTTTTAAATACAAACAAATAGACTTATGTGCTGAATTATTAAACCCATTATTCAAAGATAAACATGTTACAGAAACTGAAGTATTCCTACTCTCCATGCTATTAGGTGAGCACTATGTTGTTAAACATCTCAGGACCCTAATGCAGGTCTGACTTCATGAGAAACTAGTTGAGTGAAAGTGTTTTTTAATCTCTTTCAGGTTTTAGTAGTAGGGCTTGGGTTTTTTGGTGAGATCCTACCTGGTGCTGATACTAAGAATATGGTTTGTGTAGCTGGTAGGTGCCACACTTTCTCTGTTGACAATTTTATCTGCAGTCAGCTATTTGTCAATCCTTGCTGCAAACCTACATCTACTATTGCCTATGTTAATACCTGCTTGAGATAATTTCTCATCGCACCCCCAAAGGAGATAAAGTGCTTAAAACTTTACTGAAGGTTGATAAAGTCCTGCTCGCTGTGAGCAGGGAGAGCAGTACTACTCACACAGAAGCCAAAGCAGTCTGTAGTCTGAAGAGTGGGTTGGGTTGAGGCATTCTTTACAGATAGCTAAATCAAAAGGTTCAGAATAACTCCAGGAAAGTGTGGTCAGTATGCGATTGTGTTGCAGATACTGACAAGCCATATTTGCAAAAGGTCACTTGTTTTTTCTTTTCCTTCCCACCTATCAGCAAAACTTTTTTTTTTAATCAGCTACTTGATTTTGCTTTAAAAGGCATTTGAAAACCTGCAAATTGCTTTGTTGCTGAAAAAGCTTTTATGACAAAGAAACCTGAGGTTGTTTTAATGGATTAAGGAACACATGAAATGTTGGGGAGGGGGAAAATACTAAATGTAATGCTTAAATTCAGTGTAATTACTTGAATTTTCAAAATGTTGCATTAAGTTAACTCTGCATTTTTGTAACTTCCTTGAAAGATTCATTCCTATCCCCTGTATGTTCAATATCCTATTCTATATGTTCAATAGAATACACAGAATAAAATCCTGCAGAAAAGCTGCAGAGGAGACACTTTAATTTTGCGTTGACAGGAGAAAGGATTGGGGGTGGGGGGCAGAAACCCTTTTAATTCCAAGGAATATTTTTAATTTATTTTACTTTTCTTTCTGCTTCACACTTTTGACTATTCAGCTGTTTGTATTTGCACCTCCATCACTTAATACAAAAAATCTGTAGCCATTTGCATACTTCTGTCTCTGAATTTCACAGGTTACTTTTCCTGTGCCTGATACCATCTTAGCTTGTTCTTTTATTTTCTTTTTTTGTTTAGAAAGCTCCAATTGAATAAAGCTGTGGTAAAACTGAAAAAAAGTCTACTGCAATGTCAGATTCAGTTAAACTGATAAGGCGCTAAAAATGTCTGAGAAGCCATGTTTAGGCAACCCTATACAATTGCAAATTATGAGACTTTATAAATGTAAGTGTACTGATCTTAGCCTACTCAGGCAGCCTTAAAAAACAAAACTTTTGCCAGCAAAGTGTAGGACATGTTTCATAAAATAGACTTAAATTATTAAAAAACAGGATACTTTGATTAGCTGTCACCCACAATAGCAACAATTGAAAAAGACTTCTGTTTTTCAGTGGTTAATGGCTTAGGGAACTGGAAACCAATTTTACATGACTGCTCAGGGTTTTGCCAAGAGCAAAGGCTAGTGAACCTCCTTAGTCACAGGCAGAATATTTACACTGCTGAAATCTATGACAGGAGTCAGTAATAAATAAAGGTATGTGCATATAGCAAGCATAAAAAGGTCAGAAAATGTTTCAGAGATGAGGAGATCTAGCTAAGTCTTTCCTGCATGTTAGGTAATGGAGTATAGGCAGAGTTGTTCTGTGATGCAGTTTACCTGTCACAAAGGAACAACTTTGTGTGCTTACACTCAGTAACTAAGGACTGAATAATAAATCTCCTGCATGAGCACTTTGTTACTCCCTGAAAAGTAAGAAAGGGTAGAGAATAATGGCATATATAGTGCATACTGCAAGGACTGATGCTGGGTAACACAGATGCATAGAGCTTCTACAGTACCATATTTTGGAGTGCTGAAAGGTTGTGAATGAGTTGGAGGTCCTTCACCCGCATTAGTGAATCCTGAAATCTGCACACGGTAGCTGGTTTTTTCCTTCAGCCTAGTAAGATGGTAGCTTGTGGTAGAAGAATTGAGAGTGACAACTGAAAAGCAAGAGGGCATGGGGAAGATGATTAGATTAACTTTGATGGTTAAGTCTATATCAGTGTAGCTGACTGGGGAAAAGGCAAAATTTCTGTGCCCTAATCTATATCTGGAGGAAGCCACACCTTGCAGATGTTATTTGGATGGGTATAATGTTTCCCAAAAGTACTTATGTACGTTTTAAATCCAGAGGTAAAAAGTATGAGCTTTTAACACACGAAGGATGTTTAGGTGGTGAACGCAGAAGGCTGTCTATACTGCATGACAGGAAAGCACACCTAACAACCTGAACAGTGGTTTTCAAGTTGACTGTAACAGTTGACATAAGGACTAGACCCTATAACATGCTTTACTTTCACTCCAGTAGTCAGTAATTGTTCACCTTAATTAATACCAGTGCCATTATTATTCAGTACAGAAACAGGTCCGTTGCTTCACCTACTTTGTTAGGGCTTTCAGCTCAACATTTTTCTTCTGATGGTGCAGTGACTTTTTCCCTAGCCAGAATAATCAACCAATGATGCTGTAGTACGCTGTAGGGCAGAATTACTTTTCAATTTTGCCACTGTGAATTTAAGATCTTCACAGAGGTGGAAATGGTGCTGCAGCCTTTTTAGGCTTCCTTTCCCCAAGAGCTCTGACAAAATTATTCTTTCTGCCTGGGAAACATGGTGATCAAGTGTCATGTCAGAGAATCACAGAACTGTTAGGGCTGGAAAAGACCTCTGTAGATCAGGGCAAAGGGAAAAACACTCATAATTAAATCCAGTCCTGGACACTACCCTTCTGTCTCCTCTTACACTTTCTTATAGGTATTCGAGTGGAATAGGGCCTCCTGAAGATGGTGCTTACTTCAAGCTATTGTTACTTTTTGTGCCCTCTAAAGGCTTAGGTCAACATGAATTATAGAATCCTTGCTGTTCTTCGCCAGGTCTCTGGGGCTATTTGTCTCCCATAGCATGCCTTTAACTTTATTTGAAAGTCAGTATGTGCAAAGTCAATGTATTTTTATTTATTGCAAGAAGACTTTCTACTGAAGACCAGAAGTAAAATGTTTACCAAAAGCAGTATGGGGATTTTTCTTTTTTTATTTCTGTTTTAACTGAAGTGGTTTAAGCTCACAACTATTAATTTATTTCAGTGCATAGAAGTTCCCTCATTTGTAGGCAAACACAAAAGCTATCTATTTAAAACAAAATTTCTAAAAATAAAATAAATAATAGTGTCTTTGAAAACAGGTAAGAAATACAGAATGCATTCCCTTCTGAGTTCAAAAAATAAGAGTATTCTTAAGTCCTACAGAAAATCTCAGAGTTGAGCTTGTCTGAGTTGCAATGAAACATAAAAGTTTTGCGACTGAGGACTTAACAGCTCAGAAATACTGACAGCATATATCTTCCTTTCAGCGTTACTAAAGAATTCTTCAGTAGAAGAATTAGAATTTTGAACTGCAATTTTTAAGGAAATATTTTCTTATCAATATTTAATATGAGATGATACCTAAAAGACTCTAAGTACTCAGAGGACCATCTTGAACATTAAAACTATAACCAGTAACTGACCTTTGAGAGGTCTCAATTCCCACAGAGATGTAAAGGACTCAATACTGTGCCACAACAGCACTTAATCTTTTGCATGAATCTTTTCTGTCATGACTGAGCTGCTGCTTTGTTCTGAGCAGCAGTGACTTACCCAGAGACTTTTTCCTAGATGTGTCTGTGTAGCTGATCCTGTATCCCTGGAGAAAGCCCAGACAGTCTTCAGCATCTATTCGGGTCCACTTCACAAGTGCAGAATGCTTTGTGATATTCAGGATTGTCACATTAGCAGGACCTGTCCTAGGAACTTAAAAATCAGATAAGAATTTAAGCTTTACACCAGTACTTATGCAATAGACATACAAGACCTAGCTGCACCCTTGACAGCTCTCTGCCTGATCCTAGTTGTTATATATCTAACATCAGGGTGAAAGATAAAGGAGAGATCTTATTGAGTAAAACCCCCTCATCTTAAGCATTACCAAAGTAGGTAGAAACTGTAACTGTCTCATTACTCCAACAGCCACAGCCATAATTATTTCAACTTGAAATATAAGACACTTCCAAATTGGGGTTGGAAAATCTGACTTTGGACACAGTTACTAACTCTGAGACACTCTTTCTGTTATTTTGGTAATGTCTTATGTAATAATAATATTTCTGTGGACCTGTCAGTAAGGAACAACATTCAGGTCATTCACTGCCGGAACATAACTGCTAGAACCAAAGGCAATGCTAACTGGCGAATGCCGTTAAGCCACCTGGAAAAGAAATTTTATGTAAATTGCTGCAGATAGGAAACAAGAAGGAATATGAGAGATGAGGTAATACAAAGGGGAGGAATACCTCCTTCAACTGAGTAAAAGTGGGTCACTCCAAAAGTCTTTTCATGTCCTGTGAAACTTTCACACTGACACACATCAGATGCATGTACCATTATTTTGTACAACTTAAATGGCTGAAAATTGTCTGAAAAACAAATAAAGGTACATCAGAGTTCATTGAAAAGTTAGAAATTACAAAGAAGGGCAGGAGAGACAACAACTGTGTAGCTTTCTTGTATAGTTCTTACTTTCTGAGTTGCAAAACGTAGTATAAGTTTATGGTGTTTTACACTGACTACCAAATATGTGCATCCTTCTTTATTGTCTCTAGATGGTTATTACAAACATTTCAAAAGCAGAATGAGATATAACTTTTCTTTAAAAAGATGCCAGACCTATTTGTAGTCTCTCTTTGAAAGGCTTGAGCTCCTAAAGGAGAAGTAGGGAACTAAAATGGCTGTTGATATCTTAGTGTAAGGACTGATATTTTCCCCTCAGCCATCATATTTAAAAGCAAGCAGAACAACTAGATGTAATGTGGCAGTGTGGATGCTGCAGAAGGACCAAGGAAAACAGAGCATTCATTTGTAGAACTCTGAAGCTAAATGTTCTTTACTGTACACAAAAGCCAGTCCTGCATGGCCTTTGCAAGTGTAACCTACATGATTTTAATCAAGATTTCTGATGATTGTCATGTAAATGATCCTTGGCTGCAGCTCATCATGCCTACCTTGGTCAGCAGAATACTGCAGTTGAGATCTTAGGTTTTCAGAAAGACAGCCATTGGGGTAAAAAAACAATCTAAGGGAGACTAAAGAGCAGTTCATAGTTAAGTTACCTAGACATAAGAGAAATATTTTATTTTTGCTTTTAAAGCCAGTAGTGTTTAGGTCTCCCTGGGATGTGGGCAAGAAGAGATATCATACCAGCAACAGCAGCTTACATTTCTTGCCCAGCTGTGACCAGAATTCTACTAAAACCTCCGCATTTTGTCTGCCTCGGTGTTGCTAAAAATTGGATGATCTCAGTGTTGGACAGAGATAAGAGTTGCACTTATCTGTACCTTCAGTTTGCTCTTAAAAACAGGGTGGTTGCTGTTACCTAGTGTGAAATTTCCAGTAGCTGCAGTTACTATTTTCATGCGCATATCCTCTTTATCCGTGCCCCAGTCAACCACAAAACATTCTGGATTGTATTCTGGAGTCCAGGTGACAACTGCGTTAGTTCCCAGGCGTTTGATATGGATTTGGCCAGGCATGTCTGTGAACAAATACACCATTAGAGATCAATAAACAGGAAAGCAGGTTTCTCTTCTCTTGATTGCTTTCTCTCTTTTGCTCTTTTTCAATGATTATTCAATATGTAGTTATCACTGCAGGTGATGTAGTAAGTTTTACACGATTATGTCAGTAAAGGAAACTCAGCATCTAGTACTTTGCAATGGTGTCTGGGAATCTAGTTTTAGTTGCTGTTTGTGAGCTTTAATTTCCCAAAATAGGAAAAGGATAAATTGCTGTTCCAAGCCTTAGGAAAAAGTAGCCTAATGTTGCTAAATAACCTCCTGTGAGCCACTATTAACTGCTTTACATAGACATACAGCAACTGTGAGGTAGTGCTTACCTGGGAGAGCAGGAGAAGGGGCTAATTGTGGATTTTAGCCATATCATTTCATATTCCATATACTTTGCATTTTCTGCAAGGATGTTAAACATTTTGACATTTTTAAAGACAGATTATTTAAATAATAGGAAAGACCTTCTGACTGAAACTAAGGGCACAGAAGAACCTGTCATTTTGGAGTAAGAAGTGGATCTTGTGACAGACAAGATCATCTTCCGTCTGAATCATAGAATAGTTAGGGTTGGAAAGGACCTTAAGATCATCTAGTTCCAACCCCCCTGCCATGAGCAGGGACACC
>WYDI02028662.1:0-61291 GCA_009867235.2 Psittacus erithacus
ATTTTTCAAATATAATGGACAGTGGCTTAGCAACTTCATTCACCAGCTCCTTCAGGACCCATGGATGAATTTCATCATGTCCCATGGACTTGTGCACCTTCAGGTTCTTAAGATGGTCTCGAACCTGATCCTCTCCTACAGTGGGCCTAGGGTCTTCATTCTCACAGTAATATAGAGAAATATATATATATATATATATAGAGAGAGAGAGAGAGAGAGAAATATATAAAGAAATACAGTAATATAGAGAAATCAAATGCATCTTTGCTGGTGGAAGGACACTTCGCCATTAGAAAATCAACTTCTGATCTACATTCTATTCTTTAGGCAGTAATTTCCTTCTTTTCCTCATGCATGAATTATTTTTTGATCTTGCTTTTGTCTGAATGAACAATCACTCACTAAGACTGAATGAACAATCACTCACTAAGACTGTGTGTTGACTCAAAGCGCTTTATAAATGTTATTCCTGGCTAACACAGTTTCAGTTTTTGAACTGTGCTTTTAACTGTTACCGACAATGTACAATCTTTCCTTCCTCTCTACCATTTTGTCCAGCAAAGCCTGAACAACCAAATTCCTTTGATATTATCTCCAGTATGAAAAGAAAAGAACCTTTACAGAAAAATAAAGACATAAAGTTTAGAATTCATTCACAGTGCAGATTAATGACCTTTTCTGAAATGACATCAGAGAAAGTGTTTGGCTGTTTTTGTATTTGCTTGTTTGTTTGTTGGATTGTTTTTTTTAAATCACCTTATCAATAAGCTTCAAAGATGTTCTCAGGAGAAAAGCTCAGTAATGCAAACATCTTTCATGACAGCTCCTTTGTCCTCACATTCAGACTGTTCAGATAAAGATGGTTTCATTATACTTCACAAAGAATAAAGCTTTCTAGGAGAGCTGGATAGTCTCAACAAGGTACTCCTACATCCTGATCACTGCAACATCTCTCTGTCAAACCTTAACCAATGCAAACTTGTTCTGCTCATGCCAAGACATGATACAAGAATCAGCACCTGATTTACAGATCAGGTCTCCCCCATTTTTCATGTATATATTTATTTATGTAACAGAATATCTTCCCACTCCCTCTCCACTCTCTCCTGAAATACAAACTGCACCTTACTTTCAAAGCACTTTACAGATTAATCCCACTCCAAAAAAACCCATTTTTCAGTCAGTACTGGAAGACTGCAGTTAGTATTCAAACACTCCTAACTCTACCACACACATTTTGATTTTCATAGGTGTATCTTTTGTGGGTCCATCTATCCACGACATCATTTATTTACCTCTTTCATACCTATCCTTATAGTACAGAAAAAAAAAATTACATCTATTAAGATGCTGCTATAATCACCAATAATGTACCATTTTCTCACTATCCATTTGAGGTCCACATCTTATTCTTAGCTTTTAAGTCATGGCAACTTCAAGATAGGGAACCCTTCAACAGTGAAGCAAAGACAGGAGGCAAGTGATTCATCTTCTAGTGAATGTGAAGAGGACAGATATATATTTAGGATAAATAAGGAAATCTGTCTATGCCACTTTTTCTCTTTTCTTGAAACAGACTTTTATTTACTGTCGTCCTTTAAAGAAAAAAAATAACAAATAAGTCCTATACAGCTTTCAGGAAGTTGGTTATGATCAACTTAAACAACAGAAACTCATGATATCTGCAAATATTATTACTGGTAATGTTAAGTGATACATGCAGAGGAAAGAAGGAAAATGAGCATATGCAATACGTGGTTTAAAAAAAAATATTAAAAAGACTCAATCTTAATTATTACATACAATAAGCTGTGTGCATTCACATATGTAAGCACAAACACTGTGAATGAGAATCTGGCTCACTGTCAAAACAAACAAGTGGGACAGCTGGTCCATGATGCACCAGTGATTAGACCACTTGTCTAACTTGGCCGTGCACTCATAGCCTCAAGCACCTACATTTTTTACTGTTTAGCTGTTTGCAATCATTAATATAAACAGTGCTTAACATTACACTTGTCTTCACAAGGCCTCTGAGTCCTAAGACTTAACCCATGACACCAGAACACCTGCTGATAAGTGTACAGTACCTAGAACCTTACCTCAGACATGAGTAAGGGCTTTCTGATGTTAAACACACAAAAAAAGTATTAATAACTCACTAATAGAAGGGAGGGATGCCAATCAGAAGCCAGCCCCTATGCTAATTCAGCCTGTTCCTCTAACCAATACACTGGCAAAAAAGCAACTCAGCTAAGATTAATTGCAATCTGCTAAATAAGGTGATTTTTCTGATAGAAAATAGCCAGCTTGTCCTATACAAGCCAGTAGATTTAAGCATCAGAATATTATATAACCTGGCTATACAAGGGAAAAAACAACAATTTTGAATGACTTAGATTATACAGTGACAATTAGAGGCCGGCTTATGAGACCTTATTTCATCATCACAGAGGAAGCTTTTCTCAGTGCTTGTGTAAATGTTACCTTGGCACTAAAATTTGTTTAAAAATAATAGATAGACACCTCAGAATCTGGACGTTCAGAAATCGTAGAACTTGGACAATGTATATATAAAACAGTTTATTTAATTAGATTCCCTACCTCAAGAAAGTGTTCCTGTAGTGCACAAGGCCGGAATCTATAATCATGAATTTTTTTTTTGTGTCTGTCATACAAACTGCAAAATTACTGCCTATACTTAGTTCATGACCAAAAGAAAACATCCTTTGATATACCAAGTATATAATATTGAGATCATTCCAGACCCAAATTCCTTTCCATTTTAAAGTTTGAGGAATTTAGCTGTCACTATTTAAATATCAAGCTTAACCAAGTTTCACAGTATTAGAACACTAAGTATGATAGGCGATTTTATTTTTGTTTGCACTTCACTTTGTAATGCAATGTAATGACTACATTACTAGCCTCTGCTGACTTAAGACAATATTTGTGAAAGATGCGACACAATTTGATGAACTTCTGGTGATTAAAGATAAGCAGCACTGGAGCAAGAATATATATATATTATAAAATAAAAACTTAAGCTTTATTTTCTGAAGACAAAACACAGTGTTATTTCTGTGCTACTTGCAGTACATCTGTAGTACCTTCATTACTTTATTAATAGAGAAAATTTCTGTATGTATATCTACCTTGATTAAAGTCCAGGGGAAAATTTCATACTTGAACATATCTTTTCAGAACTACTTCAAGAATTTGAATGTATTAATTTTCATTAAGCATACAATCATGAATAGCGTAAATAATACATTTTAGGAGCTGGGATTCATAGGTTAAACTTTTTTTCAGCAGGATAAAGTCTAAAAAAAAAAAAAAAAATCTTACCAGAATGTAGATTTTTCCATTATCCCCTTTCAAGGTGAATCTAAATGTGCTTTTTGCAGAGGACAATTCCACAAGACACTGAGCAACCATACTCTGTATGAACTGGGACCTGTTTAAGAATGAACTCCTTATTATATGTTTTCATTAACAACTACATGGGCAAAGTCATTCATATCAATGCAGTGCAAGTAGATGAGTATCTCCATACTCCTGATTCCACTACATCCTACAATCACTTTTTAATGAGAGATCAGGCTTCTTTGTCTTTCTCTCCCTCAAAACCAGAGGATTTTCTATTTCCTGCAGAAGAGTTTTTCCACATCCTTTATTTTGACCAACATCAAATGTCAAATGCTGAATAAAAGCTTTTCTCTGTTATCTTTTACACATGTGAACATAAAGTTCAGAATGATGCACACATTTCAAATACAATTCACAAAAGAATTAATACATAGTATATGATACAAGGCAGCTAGATGACATTCTATTTCACCTTAAGTCTTAACTTCAATATGAATACTTGAAAATTCAAAAATCTTACTGCCAAGTAAACAATTCAAGCTTTCCTTAACTTTTCATACCTTAACCTTCCATTTCCATATTTAGTCATGCAAACTATAGGATTCTGGTTTATCACCTAGGTAGTGAGACACTGCAACAAATTATATACAATCTCTCTCCTGCATCACACACAAACACACAAAGACAAGCAAACAAAATTGTACATGAGTGACTTCATACAAATTGTATGAGTGACTTCATACTACATTACCTTTACAGTGCTTAATTCTGCGATGATTACATAAAATGTGACAGCACTTTTTTATTATATATAATCAAGAAATTAAAATGTTATTGTATTTCTAGCATCCCTTCTAAAACATTAACTTAAGCAAATTATTTCGGGTTTTCTCAATGTTTATTACCTGGGTTTTGGGCTGAAACTTCTGTCAGATCGTTGAATAATCACCTCAGTGACATAATATTTAATGGTATCTAAAATGACAAAGACATTTTTCAAGTACAGTAGAATAACTGACTTGTTAAAGAGTAGACTGCAAGTCACTTTATCACTATAGTAATTAAACTTTTGTTCAGCACTCAAGAGGTGCAGCAGGTAGTCAAATTCTGCTTTGGTTTGGGGGAGGAGAAGCAAACAAAAAGAGAAAACATACACTGCCAGAAGAAAACTGCTCTGAGCTAATTACATGATCAGCAATTTATCATTCATATCGATCCTTGTTTAATGATGAAAACAATCATGTTGAAACAAAGCAAGAGCTCAAGCCAAACCTGAAAGATGAATTGAAAGAACTTTCCTAAAGCACTGAGATCAGCACAGCTTACATAAGTATTTTAGTACCCTCTGCTGCTCAGTAATGCTGCAGTGAATCACAAGAGACAGTTTTAATAACAGCACACACAGGGGAATAATTTTCTTCTTTGCTCAAAGAGCAGAATAGAACTTTCCAAAAACTGCACTAACTCAACACTAATATTGCATACATTCTGAATTTCAATGTAATTGTTAACAAAAAGCTCCACTGAGACAGTCTTTAACACTAAATGGAAGTGTTTGAGTACAGAATTTAATCCCCATCAGTAAAGGCAGGTCAAAGATGATCATATTGAAGCTCTGGGTCTATGCCACAAACACAGCCTAACCAGAGGGCCAGGAGAACAGGTTAAATAAACATACACAGTAATAAACTTCATTCCACTAAGCTTTAGCATGTGAACAACAGTAAAGATTCATCAGTTCCATAAATTTTAAGGGTTGAAGGGACTGTGTCATCTGGATCACCATCCGCACACACCATTGAAACTGTATGGAAGCAAGCATTTCAGGAAAACACTTGATCTGTTTTAAAGATTCCAAAGGCTTAACAATCCCACCCTTTCTCTAGATAAATATTACACTTTTTTAATTATTCTTTCTTAGGAAATTATTTTCTACCTCCAAGTTTAATTTTAGTGTGCTCCATGCTGTCCCTAGTTCTCAGAGACAGGAGGAAAAGAAGCCAATTTACTCACCCTAGCTCCCCAGCTGTTACCCTGAGTAAGGCATTGGTGCTACTGCTGCAAGGGCATTGGGAATGAGGAAGATGTTTGCCTGCTGAGAGACAAAGGGTAGGACTTCCCAAGAAAAAAAAAAAACCACAAAACATCACACAATTCCATGGGGATAGATTTGGTGAATTTCAAAGGCTGACAGGGGCATTTCAAAGGCAAATCTGGCCTCCACAGCTACACCACTCTAATCCAGTTTTATCTGGCACGGGTATCTGCTCATGAGGAAGCAGCAAAGCATGACAGTCAAGTCTGCTCAGTATTCTCATGACACAAAGAGGGTTCTGCCTAGACTTATACCATATATTTCTGTCTAGTTTTTCTGTCTGTTCTTAGAACTCTACGTAGATTTTCTATAGTACTTAAGAAACATGGTCAAAACAATGGATATGCATCTAACTTCAGCCATGCTCGGGGTCCAGACCAAATCCTTGCACATCTACACAGTATTTTCCTTTTCCCATACCCACTGATCAGTCGCATCTATTACTGGCTGCTACAACTACCTGAAGGCTAGATTAAGGCATCTATTCTGTTATTCATGAAGATCTGTGAAGCTCTTTTCCAACCACTGCTTTCCCAAAGTAACAACCTGCTTTGCTGGCTTTCAAACATCTTACCTTCAATTTGGTTTTATTAAAGCCTGTACTGTTCACATCTCTGTGCAGGACAATTGGAACCTTCAGTAACAGAAGACCTTCTGTCTTGCATCTCCTCATGAGCTATTTCTTAAACAAGCTTGCATTTTCTGAGAAGTTTTTATATTCTCCAGATCTTTGAACTGAGCCAGGCTCACGCTGACTGATGCAGTGGGGTAGAGAATAAAAGAATGAACCCTCCTAGTAATAGTCTTAACATTGCTTCTCTGCTGTTAATAACTGCCTTTAAAAAACCACCAGAGACTCATTTTTACACTACTTCAGGTAAACCCTGCTGATTCAATATAATGACAGCTTTTAAACCAATAACCTCATCATCTCACCACCAAATGATGATGAGAGATAACGTATTTCTTTGACAAAGGCTTCCTTCCCGTAAGACCAGGCTGGTTATCAGCAATCATATCTTTAGCTTCTAGTTCTGTGTTATCAAATTGGGAATTAACCTTTCCATTATTCTGTAGGACTGACAGACATCCTTTTTCACTGGAATTCTTAGTAAACTGAAATCACGCACTGACTCTTCTAAAACTTTGGCATTAGCCCAATGCACCACAAAAAAAATGATGAGGAAAATCTCTGTCATAACTCACTTTCAAGGTCTAATGGTGGAAGCAACAACCTCATCTGTTCCAGAAGGGAATGAGAAAAACACACATGAATCAGTCCTACACCTTACTGATAAAACTACTTTCCAGAGTTTTTAACCTCCAGTGCTCAATGGCTGATACAGTGACGTCTAGTTTGGTTTTGTACATCCCATACCTGATGATACTGTTTCTCCCAGCATTGTCTTGCAGCGCTTACAAACTACTCTGGTATTTTCCTTTGATTTCTGTAGGACAAAGAAATGTCATTTAAATGTCACTCAGTTATTCTGAAAAAAGAATGCATAATTTTACCATACTCTCCAGAGTAGATAGTGAACTTTGCACTTGTTTCTGTTCTCTTTATGTTTACATGCACACAGATTTGCACTGGCTACTTTAGCTTTCTACACTTTGACTTGCTTGCAAGTTTCACACTAGTTTTAAAATCTGGCGATATATACTGACAACACAGCACAACCTGCAATAGCTAAAAGGGGAATCCCATAATACTGAGTGACTGGATGATAAAATGACAAGGTAAATTCAATCATATGGGCAAAATAATGCACATGAAAAGGAGTATTCCAAAATATATACACAAAAAACAATGCTGCAATGTGACTAGCATCTATCAGTAAAAAGCTCTAGCCATTGTAGACAGTTTTATAGGAATACCAACTCACTGTTCAGCCAAGAGCAGAAAATGTCCACAGAGCATTTTGAATTACTAAGAAACAGCTGAAAAACACATCATAACATGATACTCCAGAAAGGTGTGGTGCATTCTGTTCTTGAACAACCCCGCTTCCTCAATTCACGCAAAACCAGAAAAGGTATTGACAAAGAATAATAGTCAGAGGTGGAAAATAAGTTTCCATTTGTGGCAAGAGAACACACATAATGGGAGAAAGCATGAAAGACAGAAAGCTGAGGGTATCAGTGAGATACAGACAATCACCAAAATTTAGGAAAAGCTGAAGAGGAAAGAAATATTTAGTCTCATAGGTCATACTGTGAAATTATAATCTGGTTTGTATTAAAGAAAAGGAAAGTATTTGTCACACAATACATAACACAGTTTGGTACTCACTACAGGAAAGTATTTTTCATATTAAAAGTACACACGAGTTCCAAAAAGTCTTCTGAAATTTAGGGGAAGCAATGTTTATCAAGGGCTTATTAAAAACAAAGACTATGGATAACATCTGGTTCAAGAAGTCTCTACACTGGCCAAAACATCATTCAATACTTGCCTGATGCTTACGCATCCAATGCTGCTCACTGAAAAAGACCTCATTTCTGAATGAACCTGTGATCTGCCTTAGTAGATCCACTGTTAATTTTTAAATTTGGTGTCAGTATAAAGATACAAATAAGCACAACTCCTTCTTTAATACAAAATCTAATCTCCAGAACTGGTTCTGTGCAGGTTTATTAACCTGGGTGTAGCACAGTAAGTACAGCTCTGGTCTGGAAGCAGTCTGTATATACAATCACAATGATGCTCCTGGGTTAATAAACTCCTCTGGAGCTAGAAATTCTGAGAATGTAATGAGAAGACATCTAAACTGGATTTTTAAATGTGGTCTTCATATAATCAACTTTATTATTCATGCAGTATACAGTGCATAAAAATGCCTATGTGTAGTTAAACAACTACTGTTTTATTGGCTTGATTTATAAATCCAAACCAGTCATTATCAACTTGAGAAATCATACTGCAGCATGTACCTACATGAATAGTATCCAAATTTAACATAAATTAAATTAGCTGAGAGAAAAAAACTCCAAATGTATCTTTTTCAGTAACCTTTGTAAAATAGGGTGACAGTTTCCACGAACTGCACAAAATACACGTGCTCTTCAGTGAGCATGGTTTCTCTTCACCTCTATCATGCTCCTTAGTATTCAAATTTTAAAATGTATGATGCTGATGTGTCACACTGATGTCCAGCACACACAGTGGTGCTCTATGGCTTTATTACACCACAAAATTCTTAAAAGAAAAAAATACAACACCAAACCAAACCAAACAAAACCCCAAACCTCCAACCCCATCAGCAATTAGCATGAAGTAAATTCAATGGCCCTAGCTATGTCAGCTATATTTTTCATCTTACAAAGGTAAGTTTTAAGATATGTCCATTGCACAGGCTCCAGGACATGGACTGTGGACTTTCAGACTATGCAGATTTCCAAGCACAATCATCCTAATAAAAAAAATAAATAATGCACTGTTAATTGACTTATTCTAATTCAGGTGCCTTTAACTAGATGTGGTCTGTGATTCAGCAGGTGATGAAAGAGATTATAGACAAGTGAAACAGGCATCCTGGGCTCATTTTTTCAATTACTCTATGGAAAAGTTTAAGTACTTCCTGCTGCAAAGATAGGGAAGTAGTAAACAAGGGAGACAGAGGAGATATACACACTAGTCTGGACCATTAAGTAGGTTGGCTGTGCTTAGTCTAACAATCTGGCACTAAAATATAGCCAAATGCCAGATCATACATTGAGGAACAACACAGACAACAAGGTCTGCGATGATAACATAAAGGAACACTGGAAGGAATAAAGGAATAGTGGAAGATAGCAAAAATCAGAAGAATTTAGATGATGGTAGCTAACCAAGCCAGAGTTACTAATGAGATGCTACAAAAGAAAGGGCAAATACGATTTCTGATCGCATGAACAACTGAATAGTCAAGATGGATAAATGGAAAAATGTAACATCTTCAGAATTAGTGAGATGATTACTGCAAAAATGATCTATAAAGTATGCTACAAATTTGGAAAACTGTTTGGAAAGCTGCTACAAAAATAATTTATAGAAAATAAATACACTTAGAGACAAAAATAGGTACGGAGTTGCAATTCTTAGTGTGTTTAATTTAATAAGAAAGCATGAAAGAGTCAATACAATTAACCACTGAAGCATCTTACGAAGGAATGTGATAAAGCTTCCAACATTTGAAGTATTAAATCAATACTGGACATCTTTCTCAAAGCTATAGCTCAGACAGAACTGATGGACTTGATGCTAGAAATACCTAACAGACTTCTCTGATCTGTACTATGTGAATAACAAAATGAGCAGAAAGGACCACTCCCCCAAATCCAGAAAGCATCCCACACGGAATGTGAACTTATAATCACAAAGTCCTGCTTGCTCCTCACAAGCCAGGAATCAAACTAAAAGCCCCAAGGAGAGCTTAATAGCCTCTGTTAAAGCTTCAGAGAGCTGCCTATGTTGGAAGTATAGACCCCTTATTATGGATATCAGAAAAGACATTTGGTTCATGTATCTTTTCCCAATTCCTACCTTGCTACTCCTCTCAAACACACACAGTAAAATTACTTGTTTAACATGAAGAGCAAGGATAAGTAGACAGGGTTTTCTGAAAACCAGTATTTGAGGCTGGTAAAAATATTTCACAGTACAAGTATGCAGATACAGTACTTCCTTGAAAGCTACAAGTTGTATGGGTTTTTTTCTGACTACAGTCACAGGTGCTAGCTGAGAATTGTGCAGTATGGTACCTAAAACCACCACTAATTCATTGTATCATGCTTCAATGAAAAAAGCAATAGTTTTAGCTTGACTAATTAAATCAATGTATCTATTTGACAACTTGCAGCTGCTGGCAATCTGCAGATGGAGGTAGATCACCAGCCTAGTATTTTCTGTTTCTATTCCTAAGGATCCGTGATATGGTGTCAGGGAAAATATTTTCCCCAAGAGATCCTATTAGGATGCTGTGAGACCATGTGACATTTAAAAACTATGTTACACTGGAAGACTAATAGATGTGAAAAATACGTTTGCAATGGACGGATGCTGTCTTGGTCCCACTGGAGGCTGGAAAAGATTGTTTAAGCATCTCTGGTACATTCTTGCTACTATTTTGGTCATAAGCAAACACCTTCCAAAGAACTGCAATGCAATTAAAAAAAGAACTTTTATACTGGGGCAGACTGCAATAGTATTCTCTGAAATGAGAACATTTATGCCAACAGCAATCTATCTTGCCTCTTAACTTTCTATTACTTGTATTATGGAAGAATTTTCTGTTTCAGTATGAGGGGTTTTTTCCTTATTAGTCCAGTTTCTGCTGGATCTTTCAGTTCTGCTCATTTACATGGCAATCTAGTGACGCTGGAAATAAGCAAACACAAAAATGAAAATTCACTGGAAGTGTGAAAGATGTAGAAAGCAGGATTTGACACAAACAAGGAAAGAATTCTCAACTTCAATGCAAGTTTAGGAAGTAAACATGAAAATTCATCACACTAAACTACTACTGTATGCCTCTGACAGAAAATAGCCTCCTCCCCTATTCAAAAGTTCTGCTGTTTTCCTGGTTTGACCCATGCATCAGTAACATCATTGTCACACATCCTTTTACCATGTTTCTGCCTCAAAACCAACCCTATTCCGGCAAACATTGTCTTTGGTTGATTGAAGAAGTGTGCTGGGCAGACTGCTCCGCTGTCTCTGGGCTGCAATATGAATTCCATGCACCCTGCTTCTTCCCGTCTTTGTTCCCATTGTTCTAAGACCTCTTCTGTGACTACTGAAATGTGAGATAATTCATTTTGGAGATCTCTGGCAGAAACCATTTTCCTCCTGGAAATTCAGAATCTTCTGCTCAGACCCCTTCTTAAGGATACTTAGAAAAAATAACTCCCAACTGACACAGAGTTAATACAAATTAATCTGCTTCTTCCATGCTGATACCCTTTCAGGGTATTAGTTCCTATTTTCCTCCCCATATATTCTGCTTTTCAAAGAACAATGGAACAAGAAACCAATGACCAAAGCTGCAACACCAGCAGACAGGGACCGTAGGGAAGAACCATTCCCCAAGCAGATGGCTTGCTGGGATGCACTGCATCAGCAACCATTGACCTGTGAGAATCCCAGTGATTTAATGATGGTAAGCAGCAGACAGGAATCAGAGTCTCTGGTGTTACTTCTCAACAGATTAAAACTTTCAGGTTGGGAATCTGTACATAGCTAGGCATCAGCTGTAACAGGCATTAATTGCCAAAGCAGCAACCATTCCCACAACTGTAGAAGGATTTTGGTAATTAGGTATAATACATGGTATTGGAAAAAAAGATGGTATCTACAGGCACAACCTTTATCAGCACAAACACAGACAAGCAGTAGATTAACAGAAAAGACTTTACTGAAATGTAGGCTTTGGTGAACTACCTGGATATTCTGGTAGAAGACTATTGCTTGACCTTTTATACAAGTGCTAGATTTCCAAGCTGAGTAAAGCACTGAATTTTCTTTCTCTGTGGGCTTTGTCCCACCATTGAAACATCAGTATGCCTACAAATCCTTTTTTTCCTGGGTAACAATAAATTTTGGTGTTTCTAAGCCAAATGACAGTCTTCTTCCTAGAGAATCAACACTAGGATCTATCCTTCCCTGGAGAATCTCAGAAACTTTAACATGAAGAGTTATAATCTGCTGTGGCAAGTCACTTTCACTAGATAAGAGCTAGTCAAACTCCACTTCCTTACTATATTCTAAGAGTACAAGACAGCCACATCTGAACCCAAAACACATTCTGATTTTTCTTTCTAAAAAATAAGAAAAAAAAAAGTCACACCTTCGTTTGATCACATTTATGGTTATGCATCCAGTCACAATTTCAGAAGAAGAAGCAGTATTGCTCCAGTTTCTTCCTCATTCTTCACTCCACTACCCTCTGACAAATGCCTAACCCATTACGGTTATTATCTCACTAAATGTTGGTGTCCTTCACTTGGGATATATTTTTTGGGAAATATTTGGGTTTAGAACTATGTAATTCAGTTTATAGGAAGAGTTCTTCTTGCATATTTAGGTCAATGTCAAGACCGTGGTGCATGCTTTAGCAAATGTAAATCATAGCTTAGAATATTTTCTGGTTTCTGTACAAGAGAATGTAAAAAACTCCCTGTGAACTTCAAAACAGCTCTATAATACATACATATTAAACAAAAAAACGACAAAGGAGTGTTTTACAATGAAAAAAGTCCAAATACATTCACTTGAGAATTATTCAAACAAAATACTTTACCAAGTTGGAGCGACTCTGAGAAGTATGGCGTCCAGTCCCTGAACAGCACATGGGAGATTCAGGCACATGTGATTCACTTCCTGAATTCATTAGAAAAAAAGTGTCACCAAGAAAACAGTCACCATGATGAGGGTGCAAAGTGCTTCTGGCAAAGGGGTTGGGGTGACAACACCACTCTTCAACTAAAGCACTCCAGTTTTCACTTGGTAGAGGAAGAACTCTGAGGAATTTCCTAAAAGGGAAGAAGAAAAAATATATTTCGATATATTACATTATTTTCTAAGACAGCAGAAGAGATCTTAGACTCTTACAAAAAAGTGAGAAGTATAGCATTTTCTCAAAAGGAAGTGCTTGAACATCCTTTCAGTCAAAAGCACTTTCTTTAGATGATTTCTGAGAAAGCAATGACTGTATTTTTCCTCCTACATTTGTGATGAAGTATTTCCCAAGGGTGAATCTCCAATGATTATAAGGCAGAAATTGGCATAAACTCTCTTGAAATGTGTCACCTCACAAAAATAAAACAGTTCTAGCCAGTCATTAAAAATAAAACAATGAATATATTTTGCAATTACAGTTATTATTAGTTCTTGTAAAGTTCCTTTGCACCAAATGTTGACACAAAAACTACAGGAACAGACTGCTGCAACAGCAAGGGAGAGCATGTCCTCTAAAGCCCCTCAAAGTCAAATACCAGACTTGAAAAAAGCTAAATCCTGACAAAAATACCGCAGGATACCTTCACCTAAAAAAAAAAATAAATAAAAAATAAAAAAAAAATAAATGGATAATGCAATCTTAACTTAGATTTAGATTCAAGATTCAACTTTACAAAATAAAACTCAAATCCCTTTCTTCTGAGACTGTATAGACCAAAGAAACTGCTCCAGGGAATACCAGACTTTGCTTTCATTATCAGTTGTACTGGGTTTGCGTGGCAAAGTTTTGATAGATGAGGGGGTACAGGGGCAGCTTCTGTGAGAAGCTGCTGGAAGCTTCCCCAAATCTGATGGAGCCAATGCCAAATGGCTCCAAGACAGACCCACTGCTGGCCAAAGCCAAGCCCATCGGTGATGGTGGTGGCACCTCTGTGGTAACATATTTAAGAAGGGGAAAAAACTGCTGTGCAACAGCAGCCAGCAGAGAGGAGTGAGAATATATGAGAAAAACAGTTCTGCAGACACCAGTATCAGTGAAGGAGGGTAGCGATGCTCCAGGCACCAGAGCAGAGACTTCCCTGCAGCCCATGGAGGTCCATGGTGGAACACATCTCCACCTGCAGCCCACAGAGGACTCCACACCAGAGCAGGGGTATGTGCTCAAAAGAGGCTGTGACCCCGTAGGAAGCCTGTGCTGGAGTAGGCTCCTGGCAGGACCCCGCAGAGAGAGGAGTCCACACTGAACAGGTTCGCTGACAGGACTTGTGACTCTAGGGGGACACCCACACTGAAGCAGTCAGCTCCTGAAGGACTGCACCCATGTAAGGGACCCACGCTGGAGCAGTGTGTGAAGAACTGTGGTTTGGGGCAGGATTCACGCTGGAGAAGCTCATGCAGGACTGTCTCCCGTGGCAGGGACCCCATGCTGGAGCAGGGGAGGAGTGTGAGGACTCTTCCCTGAGGAGGAAGGAGTGGCAGAGACATGTGATGAACAGACTGGAATCCTCACTTTCCATGTCCCTGCACCACTGAGGGGAAGGGGTGGAGAATCCAGAATTGAAGCCCAGAAGAAGGGAGGGTTAGGGTAAGGTGTTTTTAAGATTCAGGGTTTATTTCTTATTTCCTGCTTTGATTTGATTGATAATTGTCCTAGTTTCAGCTGAGATAGAGTTATTTTTATTCCTAGTACCTGGTGCAGCGCTGTGTTTTGGTTTTAGTCTTGAGAACAATGCTGATAGTACACCAATGTTTTAGTTGTTGCTAAGTAACACTTACCCTGATGAAGTTTTTGTCAGTCTCTCATGCTCTGCCAGTGAGAAGGGGCACAAGAAGCCAGGAGGAAGCAGAGACAGGACACCTGAACCAAACTAGCCAAAGGGGTATTCCATAAAACAGAACATCATTCTCCAGTATATAAACTGGGGGGAGTTATCTGGAAGAGACCACTCACTCAGGTCAGGCTGGGTATCGGCTGGTGGGTGGTGAGTAATTGCGCTGTGCATCACTTGGGTTTTCTGAATTCTCATTTCACTTTATTATTTTTTTGTTTCCTATTATTATTATCAGTATTGTTATTGTTGGTATTATTTCTATCATTATATTGTACTTTAGTTTAGTTATTAAACTGTTCTTATCTCAAGCCACGGGTTTTATATTCTTCCAATTCTCCCAATCCTGGCTGGGGGAAGGAGTAGGGAGAGAAGTGAGTGAGTAGCTGCATGGTACTTAAGTACCAGCTGGGTTTAAACCATGGCAATAATAAATTATATTATTTTTTTCCTGAGTCTATTGTGCTTGAGACAGTAATTGGTGAATGATCTCTCCCAGTCCTTATCTCCACCCACGAGCCTTTCGTTATATTTTCTCTCCCCTCTCCAGCTGAAGGAGGGAGCGATAGAGCAGCTTTGGTGAGCACCTGGTGTCCAGCCACAGTCAACCCACCACTAGCCTTTAAGAATTACTCCATGACAGAAATAAAGCCTTAAAGAATTATTTTATATATGAGCTACATTTAGTGTAACTGGCAGGGGAGAAAGAAAAAAGAAAGTATCCCAAGTTTTCTGCAGCTCTTAAATCATGGAAAAAAACCCCAACAAAACAAAACATCTAATCACTTCCTCTAATGTAGGTAATGTAAGGGTAATGGAGAAGAATCCAACAGCATAACCTCAACCTCTGAAGAGCTATCACATTCATGGAAAGAAATAGACTAAGCCAGGGGATTTTAAGAGATGTATAGAGTCCATTTTCTTGCATCAAAGAAGAAGCACCTACATTTAAGCCCTTACTAACATATTTCTCTAATCTAGTCTTTAAAATGATGACTTCCTCTGCAGTCTCTAACAGTAAAATCAAAAAGCTCTAGAATACATTTGAGGGTTGGTTTGCTGTTTTTTTCTTTTAAGCTAAATTCCTCTCACTTCAACTGAAGACTACTGCCACCTTCTTTGCAGCAACTTTTTACACATTGGAAGTCTTGCATCTTCTCTGCAGCCTTATCTAAAATAAATCCCATTTATTTCAATTTCTTCTCAAAGGCAGAATTTTCTAGACATTAGGTTTTTTTCTAATTATAGACCCTTTCCTATTAATTCACACTTTAGTTAGTTCCCCCTCAAACAGTTCTGTAACTTCCCTTCAATCACAGGGCCTGCGCTACCACTATCATACTCACTCTCCCTGGAGAGACCAAACACAAATTCTGTAGCTAAAAGTACTGAGTACACTCCTGTCTTCCTTTTAGAAGAGCTGGAACAGATGGTGCTGGATACACTGGCAGCTCCACTCTTCTAAACTTGTCTTAATATTTTTTAGTGATACCATTTGAAGGGCTCAAAGGTTTCCTGCAAGGAGAAATACCAAGCAAAGAGCCATGAAAATGCCTTCTTTCTTTTTCCTTTATCAAAAATTCTGACTGCATCACATTATAGGATGCAGAACCAAAAGATGTAAACTCCATGCAGATGAATTTAACGTGCTGAAATTCAGGAAAACACCCACTCAGAGACAAAAATACAAAAGTGCAAAATGTTTTGAAAGCAGAAGTTACTGACTAGAAATTAGAAGTTTCATTACTCTACAAATGTATCAAAATAAGACTTATTACTAGACTTTCTGATGAGACATTTCAGAAAAGAAAGCCAGGAAATCCTCATTCAGTTACATTCAAGCCAGCCATAAACCCATATGAATGACAAGAAAGTAACAAGAGTTTACCACATTTTTATCATCATTATGTGTATTAGGAGTGACACAGACCATAAAGGCTGCAGGTGTATCTCTAACAGTTCCTATATATCCAGCTGAAGCTGTCAAAATTGTTTATCAGAAGAGCCAGAAAATGCAGTAGCTTTTTATTTAAATTCTCATTCACTCTGCAGACTTTGTAAGGAAGAGAAGTAAGGCCAAGTTACACAGCTAAGAAACAGCTCTTGTGCTTCCCAAATTCAGCATCCCTGAACTATGCAGAGGTTGGCTTTGCTTAACAGATAGAAGGGAGCTGTGGTCAACATCCCCATTCTGAGCAGCCATTCCATGATGACAGCATGATGACTGAGGCGAATTTATAAGAGATTGAGCAGAACTGAAGAGGATCCCTGAAAGTGTAGGGGAAGAAAGAAGCCCGGGCTCAAATTTTCAGGGTTTTATTCTCTTCAACATACCAAAAATGTCAACTGCTAATAGACTATGTGCATTTTTTAAATCAATGAAAACTATGAGCACCTGCAATATTTCCAAGCCAAAATGTTACAGCTTTTTGTGTGTACCACAAAACCAGAAGCAATTATGATGACTGCAAAGAGATCCTGTATGAACAAAAAGCATAGCTCTCAAAGCAGAAATTTTGCACATAGGGAAGTCCAGCTACAAAAGTCCAGCTTGTCACTCAAAGACAAGCAGGAAAAGAATCTAGATTTCCTAGGTTCCAGGGCAAAGCACCAATTCCCATTGTAAGGTATTTCTACTTTCCAGACAGAATGAAATCAAGAAATAAATGAGTAAATGGTGAAAAACTGTTTCAGGTAATTTTGCTTTTATTTATCCATAGTGCTTCAAAAGTGTTCTCATCTATCAATTTCAAACTAAATACCTTTCAGATTTCCCTCTAAGTACACAAAATAACATGAGTACCAAGTACTATGGCATTTATCACTACAAATACAAGACACTGAAGTACTCACCGGTCTTTTACTATGATGTCACCACATGACTGACAGCAAAAGACATAATTTTTCTGCGGTTTAAGGCTTTCTCTCCAACTAGAAACCGAATCTGTAGATAGAAGACATACTAGTTGTAAAAACTGTGTAAAACTTTCAGACACTTGTACAGAAAAATCCTGCCAAGTACCTCAAACTAATAAAATTTGAGAATCTAACAAACAAAACAAATGCTGACATTTTAAATATTGCTTTTATTTATTTTCCTGTAGAAGCAAGTACTGAGATTTAGGAAAAACTTGCCATCTCCACCTCATGCCCCGTACTGCTAAGAATACATGAATAATTATTTTAAAGGTGCAAATCCTCTCCACAGGGGGAGTTGAGATATCAATATCATTAGAGATACTATAAATTAAAATTCAATGCCATCGTTTTTAATGATATTTCTGCTAATCAGTGTCTCTCCAGTATGAGGACACATCACAATATGTAACCCAAAATACTCAGAGCTTCTGGGGGGGGAGAGTGGGAGGAGGGAGGAGTGCATTAACTTAAAATATTCTGGCAGGTAAGATACCAACCACTGTGGTACCACCTGAGGAACAGATATTGAGCAATACCCTCTGCAGGCCAGCAAAGCAAAAACAGTCTCACAAAAGCCAGCTTAGACAACTTTTCCAAATTAAAAAGAAGCTACAAAAGCCTCCACAAATCATCAAATAACATGAGGTGGAGAAAAGTAAAACTGTAAGCCTAGATCTATATATGATTATGTTTTGAGTTCCCCACTTTCTCAAGCTTAAGAATCAAAGTACATTCTCAGCACTGACATTTACTATTTAAGATTCAGGTTGAAACCACATATGAAAAGTACTTTAAAAGGTTGAAGAATTTCATGGAAGAGACAACTGGTTTTCCATACTAATACAAAATATTAAAGGTAACTAAGGTTATCCAATGCATGTATCAATTACCATCTGGTTTGCATACATGTTTTTCATTGAAATGACTTTCAAAGATAAATTTTAAAAACCTGATCTTTGGTCTTTTGAAGCATGCCTCATTATTTAAGACACATTAAATAATTTTTATATAATTAAACTGTCAAAGTATATGCATAATTACTGATTAATGTAAAGATACAACCTTGGCATACCATAAAATCAAGAGTATTCCACTGTGTTTCTGGTGCTGAAGCCATTATTGTACATCACATACTTTATTGGTAGTATCTACTTCAAAACCACAGAATGACAATTTCGTGTTATGTAACATACCTTTATATATCATGACCTATTAAATAATCGAAACTTATTGAACTTCGATGCTAGAATTAAAACACCAGCTACTATGCAATCGCATGCCAGATCTGAATTAGCATCTGGAAATAAACTAACTTTGCCTATGTTACCTGCAACATTAAACTCTGCAAGCTGAGGCTGTGAAAACAAGCTCCACCACAAAAATCATAATCCTTTATGATGAAGTGGCCTGTGACAACCTTAGCACGATAGACTGGATGAATCATGTTACTGCATTTTCAGCTACCAAACACGAAATAGGAGGGAAAGGAAATAATTTTGAAGTAATCTGGGAAAGCACGGGGGAGGAACTGAGCGCAGTTCTCAAACACCTACACAGAACACTTACTCAGCAACTGTTTCCCTTTCATTACGCCACTTTCTGCGATTTTCATTTTTTAAAACTGACAGTCTTACTAAATTTTACCAGTTCCTATTTAAATCTTCAATTCAGAGCTAAAGAGCATTTTATAAAAAACAACAGCATGTTTCTTTAAAGAGGCATGTAGTGACAGGACAAAAGGGAATGGCTTAAACTTAAAGAGGGTAGATTTAGATTAGACATAAGGAAGAAGTTGTTTATTGTCAGAGTGCTGAGGCAGTGGCACCGGTTGCCCAGCAAAGCTGTGGCTTCCCCATCCCTGGCAGTGGTCAAGGCCAGGCTGGATGGGGCCTTGAGCAACCTGGTCTAGCGGAAGGTGTCCCTGCCCGTGGCAGGGGGATGGAACTAGATCTTTTAAGTTCCCTTCCAACGCTAACAATCCCGTGACTCTGCGATTTGAAGCTGTAAGGTTTCAGGTAACCCTAAGCAAGGCAACCCCTTCTTTACGCTACGAGCTACACTCCCCGCGCTCCGGCCCGCGCCCCTTCCTTACCGGCGCCCGGAGGCGGGCAGCTCAGGCGCATGCGCAAGTAGAGGCCGTCGCCGGGGAGGCAGCGGAGGCCGCGGCAGGAGGATGGGGCTAGCCTGACCTCTGGCGGCAACGTCGTCGCCTCGCAGCTCCCGCCGCTCTTCACTTCCACACGGTCCGCGGCCACCGAGACATCCACCGGCGAGCTCGGACGGTCCACCTCGCTGGGGACGCAAAGCCGGGGGTTTATCTCTGAGAGGAGGTGTCAGGCGAGCTGCTGCTTGATGCAGACAGCACAAAACGGGAGAAAAGGACCCCAGGGCTAAGGGACCTGAGCTGGGCTTAGGCCCCTGCACCGCAGTACTGCCTCAGCGTCAGGTGGAGGGGTCGCGGGATGCCTCGCCCGCAGGCCGGGTACACTGAGTACGGGGTCAGCCTGTAGCTCCTCCGCGGCCCGCGACGCACGCGGTAAACTGGGGTCTCCCGTCGGGGCGAACAGCAATCGAGAGAAATAAAGCACCGCTCTCAAGAAACATTTATTTGCAGAGTAACTCAAGCTCTTCCGAGCTGCGCAAGAAAAGAAGGGCAGCGGGAGGCTCCGGCGCAGAAGCCGGTTATCCCACCACCACCTCCCGCTAAAGGCTAGGGAGGCTAAAAGCCAGACCCGCCGCCCCACTGACCCGCCCTGCAGTCCCACCCTCTACCCTCCACTCCCCCGGCACCGGCCGCTCCGCACGGCCCGAGCAGCTGAAGGCGGGCAACGCCCCGCACTACCGGATAACCAGCAACGCGCTCTGCGTCCCGCGCCTGATCTCCAACAGCAGTCTTGCCGCCATGCCGGCATGGGAGCGCCTCGCCCAGGAAGCGACGCTCCCACCCGGCGCACGCGGAGAGCGCCCGCCCGCTACAGCGCCTCCTGCAGCTCGGCGGCGCCCCGGGGTGGCTGCCGCGCACCACCCGCTCGCCCCGCGGTCGGCTGTAGGGCTGGGCCGCCGTGCCCCAGGACTGGGTCCCGTCAGGTCCCGGAGTCCCGAGGGTGAGGCCTGCGCGGTCTGCCCGGGTGGGCAGCCGCTCCAGGGCTCGGCTGGCCTCACGGGGTTTTCTTGTGCCCAGCCTGAACCTCTTGTGTGTCGACATCTGCCTGTCCTGCCACCCCACCGCTGTGAGGAGCATGGTTCAGCTTCTCTGGCACCTCCCCATAAGCACTGGGAGCTGTGGCGAGTCCCATCGCCCCTAAGCTGGGATGGAGTTTCCTTACAGCACTTCGTATGATGCTGTGCTTAGGACTTCTGATGAAACAGCTTTGGTACCACACTAGTGTTTCAGCTATTCCTGAGCAGTCTCTGTACACTGTCAAGGCCACCTCAGTGTCTCACTCTGCTTGGCCCGAGTAGGCTAGAGACAGGGAAGAAGCTGAGGTGGGGGAGAGGAAGAACAGCTGACTCCACTTTACCAGAGAGATATTCCATAGCACATAGCATCGTGCTCAGCAGTAAAAAATGGGAAGGTAGTCTTTCCAAAGTGGCCATCGCTTGGAGATTTGGCTGGGCATCAGCAGTCTGCTTGTGGGATTCAGTGAGTGACTGTATGTTTTTGTGGGGGTTTGTTGTCATCTTCACTTACCATTATTACCTTGACCCACAACTTTTCTTGCTGTTCTGGATCTCCTGCAGAGCAGTGAGCTAGCAGCTGGCTCAGGTCAGACCGCCATGTCTGAGCAGAGGCCTCTGTCAACCCAAGGGCAGGCTCCCTACTGAGTACTGGGGACTGCATCCTGTGGCATGTCACTGCACCACCACCCACCCTTGCCCTTGCAAACAACCCCCTCTCCACCCTTTCTTGCAACAGTCCAAGTCCACTCAAATTCTCCCCGATCCAGGTTCACACAGCTTTTGAATGCTGTCAGGCTACACTCATACCAGACAGACCCTTGGCACAGGCATCTGCTGCTCTGGGGTGAGGCTTCTTACTGCCTCTCATGAGGTCTTGTACCCAGAGACTATTATTCCACCTTGATATCCCCGCATGACTGTCCCTTAACTCATGAGCACTATCACCTCTGCATACTGCATGCAGCATGCCTCCCTCACAGTATATAAGAGGCTGCTGATGGTCTGTGTTCAAGGACACTGAGGAAAGAAGCTTTTGCTTTGGAAAAAAAAAACCAAACCCAAACACCTAAGTTGTTTGCAAAGTTTTTGTGAAGTGTTTACTTTCTATGAATGTCACAAAACCTTCTGTGATTGCAGAGAGCTGTTTGAAGACATGATCTGCAAATCTTCAAACAAAAAGGCAGATTTGCACACTTCAGTTTCATAGCAATTTACTGTCTAAGACAAGATCACTTAAAGTAATTATGGAGTTGGAAAACCATGTAGATCTCTTAGAAGAGTCCCAAAGCAGATGGAATAAGGTTAGGTTTTGTAGGAGAAATATGACAAGTCAGCTAAACTGCCTCAGCCAGTATTTTTTGTTTGTTTTACAGAGCAGGAATTCCAAGTATTCAAAGATGCAGACCATGCTTTCCACATGCCATTCTAAGGGTGGTGTTTTGGGACTTTGTTGTTGTTGTTTGCTTGCTTTTTTTAGGAAGAAAAATATTTAGTTCACATGGTGGCTTTCATTTCC
Organism: Psittacus erithacus; assembly: GCA_009867235.2. Classification (NCBI taxonomy): domain Eukaryota; kingdom Metazoa; phylum Chordata; class Aves; order Psittaciformes; family Psittacidae; genus Psittacus; species Psittacus erithacus. The sequence goes on from WYDI02028662.1 coordinate 22,347, forward strand.
AATTACTCCACAAAGCAAGGTACATATTGCAGGTTAAATTGTTCTGAGCAAGCAGGTCACACGTCAGACATAAAATCCATGTAATTACAGGAGAATCAACTCCTAGTGTTATTGAAAGGGCCTCAGGTCCTGACTTTACAAAGACTTACACAAGGCTACAAAGTTATGAATAATCTTAAATATTCGCAGGGTGTGAGCTTCTTTTATCTGAAATTGTCTATAGGTTATTATAGGTTTCTCACCATTTCTGTGGTGAAATAATTACACAGAAATGAAGGTAAATGTCTTACAGAGTGAGTGCAGCTAGCACCAGTGGTGCATCTAGCCCAATATTTTGACTCCAATGTCAGTAAAAGGATATACTATTTAGGAAGAGCTCCGCAGTGGGGTCACTTCACAGTCCTTTCCCTCCATCTCATTCTATTAGAGATGCCTATTTCCTTCAGTGACAACTTACAGATGTGTTTGCCATCATTATGAATAGTGCCTTCTTCATCTTAGGGACAGCAGACCACCTCTGGTAGCAGTATGTTCTAAAAGTTCACAAACTGCTTTGCAGAAAAGTGTTTCCTTTACACATCTCAAAACCAATTACCCACTGTTTTCACAGAATCATAGGATGGTTTGGGCTGGAAGGGACCTTAAAGATCATCTGGTTCCAACCCCCCTGCCACGCACAGGGACACCTTCCACTAGACCAGGTTGCCCCAAACCCTGTCCAAGCTGGTCTTGAACACTGCCAGGGATGTGCATTCACAGCTTCTCTGGGCAACCTGTTCCAGTGTCTTGGTTAGGCACTGGACGGCTGCTCTAAGAGCCTTCCCTGAAGCCTCCTTTTCTCTAGGCTGAACAACCCCAACTCTCTCAGCCTGTTTCAGCCCCCTCTCCTTGTATTGAACAGTTGCAGCTGCTACTATTCTCACTGTAAGGCAGCGGAGCCATTCCTCCTCTGTGCCTCCCCTGAAAACTCCACATCCTTCTTGAGGTATGAAAACAAGAACTGATGCAGCAATCATTCTGAGGCTGCAGTGCCAGCAACCCAACAGCAGCCCAACAACTACCTCTATCTCATTCTCAATATTCTTCTCAATAGCTTATGTTTTGTGGGAATTTTTTGATTGTCACTGCACATAAAGTTGGTGAGACAATTTCAGACCTGTAAGATGTAATCATCACTGCTAAATTCAGTGAAAGGAAAGCTTAGAACTCCAACTGCTTCTCAGTGTGGGAGCATGCGACAACATGAAGTTAGTTACTGAAAGTACCATTGCCTCTGTGAAGATCACTTTTAAACAGCTCCAAAAGCATCAGCTTTTAGCTCCAGCCCAAAGAATTAGATATCAAATGCATTTGTAGTATCTTTAAAGAAAAGTAAATGTAAATGCACCATTTTTATTGGTAATACATGACCTGCAGATTCGTACTCTGGCCTCAGAACCAGTGGGAATTGTCAGTTTTCCAAAAAGTAACTGTTTCTCACCTAATGAATCCTGGAATAGTTTAATATTAGAGAAAGGAATGGCATTTTTTCTTTATGATTATCCCAAGCCTGAAGAATAAAATTAGATTTCGTAAAATATTGGATGATAACATAAGTCTCCAAGTAGAACATTTATAACTATTATGAGCTTTTCCTCTGGCAATATTTCAGAAATATGTATTGTCTTCAGACAAAGTCTAGAAGATTTATTACAGAAGCTGAACGCACTTTCTGGTTTTGGTGGGTTTGTTTTTTTTCAGTTACTGAAGTAATTTATAACCATAATAACTGTTTGCTATTATGAAGCCTGCTTAAACTTGAGAGCCAAAACGATGACTTTGACACTAAAAGATTGCAGTCTAAGAAGTGTCCCCTTTATCCTGTGGAACTGCTCACTTGAGAATCCTTTTGAAATGAAAAAGTCCATCCAGGGTTGTCCAGGTGAGACCCCACACTCACCCTTCTGCGTCATCAGGATGGTCAAGCATAAAAATCAGAGTAGATTTTAGAAAATTCTGAATACAGCTGCTACTCATGGAACTGAAAATATTTTCTAAATATTTCTAACCTTGCCTTCCATTTTTACCTGTGCTGTATTTGGTGAACGAGGTAAAGATTAGGCAAAATAAATACATACATACATACATATATATGCCTCATGTTTATTTCCGTCACGTGGCCCACATGTGCCCACTTCCACGTATTCCCTATACATAGCGCTTCGACAGCATGAAGCCGGAGAGCCACGTTCCACCGCTGCGTCTCCGCACACGTCACGGCGAGCAGACCACTCGCACGTCACCCACTCCGGTGCCCGTCACCACAGCGGAGGCGGGGCTGCACCACCCTCCCTCCCTCTCTCTCCCGCGCGCGCCTTTCCTGCGACGGCCCGCCAGAGGGCGCTGCGAGGCGCGGAGGGGGTGCGGCGCAGTGCATGCCGGGAGCTGTCAGGGCTGCGCGGGGGTGCTGGTGGCGGTCGGGCTCTTCCGGCTCGGGTCGCTCAGGTAACGCCGCTGGGCCCGGCACCCACTCCTTTCCCTCCTCCTCCTCATCCCCCCGGTGCGGGTAGGCTGCGGGCTGGGCCGTGTCCGCTCCCTTCCTCCCTCCCTGTCTCCGCGCCTGTGTTGGGGAGGGTGCCGAAAGCGGTCCGCCCCTGAAGCCGAGCCGGCCCTCTCTTCTCTTGCCTCCCAGTGCCAGGCCGCGGGCACCATCGCGGAGGGCGAGGGCTGGGCCGTGTCGGAGCTGGCCTGCGGCAGGTGCCGAGGAGCCTGGAGGGAGCGTTTAGCGTGTTAATTGCTCGGCATCAATTAACCTGTGGCACCTGCCTCGCTCGACTGCCGCTCCGTGGCCTCTGCTTCCCGGTGCTGTCCCCCTTAACGCAAAGCTGCCTGGGGGTTTCGAGGCTGCAGATCGTCCCCGTCCCAATCTCCCCTCGCATCCCCATTCCGACACCTGCAGCGGCGGGCGCTGCTGGCGGGGCGTGGGCTTCGCCCTTCGTAGGGGGGCTTCCCCGCACCCACTACCTATCCGGGAGCAAGCTCGGAGCTGGGCTGACAGAGCCGTCCTGCTTTGACCTTGAGCGTATAAGGGCCGTGGGCCTCTTTTGAATTGGATTCCTAGGTGCTTGGCTTGGCTGCTTGAGTAGTTGCATATGGTGTTTGGAAGGATACACGGGGTGTATGGCTGTCTGTAATTTGTGTAGTGCTGGGTTAATTCTCATCTGTTGACGCAGGAATGGACTTAAATCTTGTGATGCCCACTTGAAAACCAGAAATATTTGATAGCTTCTGCTGTTAAAGGTTTTTTGGAAATAACATTTAAATACCTGTAATAATAACAACCATAAAAGCCTAAACAATTTCTCTCTTTAAGTATCCTAAAATATGTTGGATATGAGCTGCAAGGTTTGATGGGCTTGATCTGAGTGACTCAACTCTTGTATTTTTGTCGCTGATTAGCAAGAGCCCCTGCACTCCTGGATCTTCTTTCTGTATGCAGTAATAGTGATGTATTATGCTTCTCAGGTTAACCGCATAATGTGATACCTGAATTCCAAATACAGGAATGTGAAGTGGTGAGAAGAGTCTATCCAAATAGTAATGGGCTAGATGCTTGCAGGAAATAAGGGGGCATAATGTAAGACTGAAGGTCTCTCATTTTGTTTCTAAGCCTTGATCTGTCTGTTAAATGCTTATGCTGGCCTGGGTGTCTGATCTACCTATTTTTTTGTTTGAAATTTTGGTAACTTTTCAAAACCAGGCTGAAATACAGTAGACATTTTGCAGGTCTAATAATAGTATGATGTCTAAATATTGTGATTATCCAAAGTGTACAGTCATCTTTAATATGGATAAGTGTCATGTGAAGGAATGTCAGTTTGGCAACAGGCAAAACATCAGCAGTATAATTCCTGGTTTTGTTTTAATTGAAATGGGAGTAGATGCTTTTGGAAAGTAAGCAGCCTGTAAATGAGAAATGAGGAAGAAGAGACTGCATTTCTAAATGTATGTCTTACTTTCCCAACTTGTTTGTAGCATCTGTGACAGTAGATGTTTAAACAGCATCTTGCAAAGACAAGTTATTCTACGTTTTCCATTAGCAGAGTGGCCGTGCATGTGAGTGGATGGTTATGTTCACAGATTAGGCCATACTTGTACTACTGGTAGGGCTTTTCTTGTGTAAAAATACTGGCATGCTGCACTGACAACTAGAAATACTCATAGTATGTGCAGCAAGCTACGTGGGTAAGAATGCAGTCTGTCGGGTGTAAGTGGGCTCAGCCTGTATTCTTCTGACATCTGTTGTTCTCCCTTTGAATACGATGAGGATGCTTTTATATGTTCATCACTGGCCAGAGTTACTGCTGTCCACCTTCAGCGACTTCTCACTTAGCTGGGAATGACTGTTTGGGCTGGGCTGGCTGAAAATGCTTATTGCTATTCTACTTTTTTTTTTTCTTACTTTGGTGGAGCTATATTATATTAAATATGCAGTGTGTAGAGGAGAACCAAGAAGAAGTATGAAGTATGTAGTAAAAAAGACTATTTTGAAAATTGTTGAAAAAAATAGGAGATAGAAAAGAGACTAAAGTACATGGTACCTGCTAAAGCATGAAATAGAAAAATGAAAGTAATTTATTTTTATGCACATACATTGTCTTCCAGATTAATAATCATGTCTCCCTGACTTGTAGCTGAAAACAAGTTTAGTGGTAAATAGAAACAGTAAGTGATATGTTTCTCTCAGAGCGTGGGGAGAAGAGACACTGCAGGATCAACCATCTATCCCCAGTAACTGAAACAGGAAATGAGATGAAAGCACCAAAGAGAATCAGTAAATGATTTCACTACTCAACACATCTCTATTTTTGTCAGAAACTTGGATGTCAATATAAGCATAAAAAAATATGTAAAGTTGAGGAACAGTGCTTTGCCTAATTTGGTTTCTAGTATCATTTGCAAAAATCAAAGGGAAGTTAACCTTATATTTATGTATCTTCTGGCTTTCTTCTGAGTATGAAGAAAGTCCAGGTTTGGTCCAGCCACCATTTTCAGAAGAGTCAGAAAAAGATTCTGCTTTACAAATTCATTTGAAATCCATCTGCAGAGTATGTGAAATAAGATTTATTGCAAAATATAACCACAATCTAGATAATGTGCAGGTATACATATGGCATATGACATTGTTTCAAAATTAAATTTGGAATAAAATAATAGAAATGAGTTGAAATTTGAAATTAATAAATTAGTAGTGTCTTGGGACCTCAGGGTATGATTAAAAAAAAGGGACGTTGGAAAAAGTCTTGCCCAAATGTTTTATTTTAAAAGGTTGGCCACGTAAGGCAATGATAACGATATGAGAACTTCTGTCATGTTTTTGTGAAAATAGGTACTGGTGTAAGTTGGAGACAGAATGTTAAACTTGCTCAAAGCTAAGTATTATTAGAACAAGGGGTATAGATGAATAACAGCTTTGTCTAAATCTTCAGTTTTAAAGTTATTGTGAACAAAGTGTAAACAAATTATCAGGCCACCATTTATTTCTTCTTTTTTTCTTTTTAAAGTTGTTAGATACTGTGTTAAACTGTGTGTCAGAATATTTATTGAGAGGTCACAGTGTGAAGGCACAGTGTTACCCTGGAAGCAAGGCTTTTTGGCTTTTTTTTCTGTTGGTTTTTTTTGTTTGTTTGTTTTTGTTTTTGTCCACCAAGCTGAAAACTGTCTGAAAGTTGGCAAAATCTCCTTTAAAATTAAGTGTGATGCAAATCTAGGTTTAAAAGTAGTCATACTGGTTCAAGTTGTTTTTCATTATTATGTTCACTATGGGTTTTATTGTTTGTTCAGCGCTTTATTTCAACTGTATTACTATATTAATTGGATTCACTGGTTTGCTGAGAGTAAAAAAATAAGCAAGAAAGAAAAAATATCTCAAGTCAAGTCTTCATCAGTAAATGTTTGGAAAAAAGCAGGAGAGCTAGGTAGTTAAAAAGTGATTCTTTATAGAGAGAGTATGGTACTATTTGAAGGCATGAGGCTGAAACATGTTAAAGTGAAAATAAATTGCAGTTTATTTTAGGAAGCTTGTCTTCTTACTGTGCTCAGGTACCTGGAGAGAAGGTAACTATTTGGAATTATGTATTTACTTACCAATCATTGCTCAACAGAGAGGGCAGTAGCCCCAAAGCCTAGTTGGTGCATGCGAGAGCTGAGCAGTTTCACTGTGAAACAGGAAAAGCACAGCAAGAGCTCAGTGTACTGGCAGGTGACACCAGATCCATGGGGAGGTGCAATTGCAGTCACACGAGAACATGCCCATTTTCTCTTTGCTTGTCATTTTTCCAACCCACCAAACTTGTGTGGTTACCAGGAATTTAGCTAAGTCAGATAAGTACCTTCCATATTTTGTTTAGAGTAAGCCAAAACGCCTTACTTCTTGCATACAGTCTGAGGTCTTTTTATGGAGGTCTGGAAACTGTTGCAGGGTTGGCTGTGAATAGTTGAGGCTGTACCAACGCAGGGCACAAGCCAACTTTTTTCAGCGGGGCAACAGTTTGTTTAGGTCAGGGGAACAGTAGGTGAAACATTGTATGCAATCTTGTACTTACTTTCTGAGCAAGAATTTTGTGTTTCTGTTTGGCTTAGTGTTGTCGAAGTCACTGGTTGACTGCAGGAAGTCATATACTACAGTTCATATATTAAACAAAGAAACAAAAAAAAACCCGACCCCAAACCCCCAACTTCAGTGTTATATTCTGCATTTGAGATTGTTGGGATGTCAACCTAGAGATTGAAATTAAGATTATTTCAAGAATACAAAAAAAAAAAAACACTTTACCCAGATTTTCTACATTTCTTTGATGGATGTATTACTGCTATGATATAAATTTGGAATAAAGATGGTAACACTGTGAGTTGAAATTAGATGAAGTTTAAGGAGGAAACTCTGCAAACAGGTCAAAAAAATGCAGGTTAAATTCTTGGTAGGTTTTTTGTGTGCTTTTCTTTCCTTCAAATATGTAATTGAATAAGAAGGAGATGGTGACCAGTTCTAGATGTAGGTTGAAATGTTAGTTGTTCAAATAGAGTGGTCAACAAAGGGAAGAAAGGGACAAGAAAAGTACTTGTAAGTGAACACTGAAGGATAACCAGAAATTCAGGGGAGCATTTCTCCATTTTTATCTGTGTTGTGTTATTCTGACTTAAATTGCCATCTGCTTTGTAATAAGACATGTTAGAAATCATGCATAATTTGAAGTAAGAAGCACAGATATCTGGAGTCTCGTTGCTTTTTTGATGTAAAATGCCTGCTGGTTAGATAGCTAACTCAGGAATTATTTGGGGCTAGAAAAGAAAAAACATGGGAAAATATTATTTTAGGAAGAAGAAAATATTTTCCGCTAATGGTTGATCTGGGTTATAATGAAGATGATTCAAATCGCGTTCATTTACAGAATGGCGTAAGTTCAGATCTGTGAAGTCTGAATGTTGATTTGCTCTCAAGAAGGATATGATATTTCAAAGGCAGAAACTTTAGTGTAAGATTCCAGCTTTCATATACTGCCAGAGGACTTTAGATATGTTACAACCGAGTATCACATTGTTGCTTGTGCATCTGTTGTATGCCACTAGGATGCTGTCATTGGCTAATATGTATTTAGTTTATTCAGATTTTTTGAATTACTTTTTAACTGTTAGATGTGATTAAAATAATTATTTGACATAAAGTCAAAGAGGAAACCTTTAATTGCTTTGTTAACAGCAGTGCTTGGAGATCCCTGTAAGGAGCAGGGCTGCTTTTTCCCTTGTACTTTGTGACAAACAGTAAGGCAGCAGTATGCAATCACAGTGCACAAGGACTGGAAGAAAAGGAGTCAGTAGTGTTTTGTTGGCAAGCCTGGAATAAAAATCAAAATTTCACTGTAGTATATCAAACTGTTTATAGTTCACCTATTGTATATGGAAAAGCTGTAATAAGGTGAAAGTGAGTAGAGGGATTAAAATGTCACCCTAAACACCTCTAAGAGGTGTCACCTCTAAGAGGTGATTGGAAAGGACGTATATTTACCAATGACAGTGAGAAACTTTTAGTCACTTTCTTCTCCCCTCTGATAAACAGACAGATTTTATTTTTTTTTTAACTGCTGAAATGCTATGTTCTAAAGCAAATGCATTCACTTAGAGATTGTTCATAATTATAAATCTGTTTTCTTAAAACATTGAATGGAGAAGTTGATTACTGAGAAGGCTTGTTCTATGTTCCTTGTGACATTTTAAGCTTGTTACTTGTTTGTGTTCACGAACTTCTGTTTGGTCTAAGTCTGACTTGCTAATTACATAAAACAGCAATAGCAAAAAGAATATTTTACAGACCTTATGTATTTCCATCAGATGATGTTCAGTGGTAGTTACAGTTTTATTCCAGATCATCTTTCTTCTGTGACTTCTTGTAGATGCCAAAGAAGAACCTAGTTTCTTTTTATCAACAATTTGGGGCTTTGTAATTATAAATGTAATAAATAACAAACATATTTTGTAGATTCTAAAGCCAGGAGGCAGCAAAGTCAGTGGGTACCTAATCTAACCTCTGTAGTACAAGACATAGATTTTTGTCTCATTTAACTCTTGCTTGAATGAGAATCACTCTCCAGAAAATATCTTGTGTTGGTTTAGAAGTAGTCAGTATGGGTATTGCACAGGCTGTTATACTGATTTAATTTAATTTTGTCATGGAAAGGAATTTGAGCAACTGAAGCAGTGTAATTTTTTCTGTGGAAAAAAATGTAATAAGCTGTTTCCACTTAAGATTTTTGACTAGAAAAATGTACTGGAAGTTATAAATCAAAATATTAACTCTTATTAAATGTTCTATACTGTTGGCAGGATACTAATGAGATCATAGCTAATTATAGTTAATTATACAGTCTGTTGTATTTTCTGTTTTGGTTATTTGGGTAATATGAGTGTGTCTTGCAGCTTTCATTGCTGTACTGAGTAGCAATCGGTGAAAATAACAAGCTCAAGTGGTTTTTATTCTTCAGAAGACATTAGAGATGTCTCCTTGAAAATTTCTGAAATAAGAGGACTCTGTAGAAAGTCAATTTAGAGATAGAGTAATTAGCTGTAATTGGAAAAATCTTTATCTTTGGTGATAGATGAATATATGATTGAAGAATATTTCCACATTTGATTTTTATCTTAAGAGTCTTGCCTGCGGTTTGCAGTATTTATTTTGCTATTCATGCTTTTAAATATTTCTGAGGGGAAGCAAAACATAATAAATTACCAAATGACAAGTCTTCTGTTTTCCATTTATTCGAATCTGTGTTTGCATTGAGTCTCTTTAAATTAAAATGTGTTTCTGCAGTTACCAGCTTGATATGTGGGCACTGTACAAAACATGAAAAGCAATAGCTTGGTACTGTGAAATTTGAAATTTTTCTCATTTTAATAATTAACTCTCTTACTGTACCTTCCATAGTCATGCTTGAAACAATAAACAATTTTAGAAAACCTTGAAATATTGCAAAGCTGAAACTCTGAGGAATTCAAAGGGAGCAAGTTTGTGAGCTCAGGTTCTTACAGTTCTTGGGACACACCTTGAGAATTCTTGAACTGACAAGATGCATGCAGATTTGTGCTCCACAGTGATCAGCCCCTTGACCTGTAGCAGAAAGCAACCATTTCAGTATTGCAGATTGGTTTGAAGCAGACAAATAGCGCAATTCTGTGAGACTTGAAAAATGCAAGAGTGGAACAGTCACAAATCAAACCTGCAAAGGAACTTTGGGGTACAACATATGCTGGAGAGCTTGTGAGTCGTTGGAAAGTCTTACAACATTGGGATTAAATTGACACAGAATCTAGATGAAGGCTGCTTTATTGAATAACTGTTGGAGCTATTGTTCATCTCAATTGAGTTTCTTTAGCTTCAATGAAGACTATTTAGAGCCTCTGAGACAGGTTGTTGATGTGAGACAGAAGACTTTTACGCACATGAGTTGTGAAGGATGAGCATTTGCTGTGGCACAGCTGCAACAGTACCATCTTAATGCAAGTCAGAGGAAAACCAGTACCACCTCACTGGTGAAGGCTGCTCTGTGAATACACTACACACAACCCCTAGCAGAAGGAGATTCACAGCCCCAGGTAGCTGCTTTCACTGTCAAAGTCATAGTTGAAGGCTCTATAGGCATCCACGTATATCCAGAATTGTGTGATTCTGCTCTTAAATCCCTGTGAGAAGGTGAAGTTGAAAGTAGGAGTTGTCAGGAGCTACTTCTGCAATCACATGCGATTTAAATACAGATTTATGAAGTAGTTTGAAAGTATATAGTACTCTGATAATTTCCTCCTCAGTCTTCTGCTTTGACACCTCCATTTTCTTTTCGTTATCCATTAAAAAGAGGCATAGCCACCTAACAGGTCAGTGACTACCTATATCCACACTCATGAGAGTGGCTGAACCTTCAATATGAGAAGCATGTCTTGTCTTCTCATTAGGTATGCCAAAAGGGGGAAAAAAAGCCAAAACAATGAAAGCAAAGGAGGGTACTCTTCATACCTTTGTTTAAAAAAAGAAATAAAAAACATGCCAAGGAAAGTTGTCCCTCGTGCCAAATGATGATTGCGGAATGGCAAGTTATCCTTTGGGCTGTTTGGCAAGTTTATCCTTTGGGCTGTTTGGTGTGACAGAAACTGCTATTTTTCAATCATTTTGATCTATTAAAATTCATTACTCATCTAATTTTTCAAAGTAATAGACCGTGGAAGAATAAAGGTGGGGTACTTATAAGGAGATAGACATTACTAAGCTTTAATTAACATTGTATAAAAATACAATGCTGTGAAGTTAAATGTTGTTAAATCTGCAGTTTTATTGTAGATGAAGAGAACAGAAAAGTATCAGCAAAAACACATGATAGAAACAAGGAAAGATTAAAAAAATTTTTTTTAATATCTTCAGGCTAAAGAAAAAGTAAACCTTGTAGGACAAGTCTATTTTTATGTGTGAAAGCTAATAAAAATGGGCATTCCTGTAGTTTCAGTAATCTTAGAATAAAAATAGTGGCAGGTTTATGAAAGTAGTCATAATATTTACCTAGTATCTTTTCTGTATCCCTGGCTTATTATGGCTACTGATATTATTTGGAAGATATGCTGTTGAAAATAGACACTCTTCATTGTGAGAAAAAAATATGTAATAAATTCTTTCTCTCTCTGTAACCTCAAACTATATAAAGCTTTTCTTAAGAAAAATGAGACCATAACCATAGAGTAGTAAGAGAATGGAGCATGTTTTTTCTTCTGTATACAAAACCTCATAATGATTAAATTGACTAATAACATATGGATAAATGTAAATGACTACATGACTAGAGTAAGTTCATTAGTATCAGCCACTGTGCCATGATAGACCTAAGTATAGGTTTTTCAAAGGTATTTGTTTTTAAAAGGAAGAGAATATTCTGATCAGTTAGTAAGTCCAAGGAAAAGCTACCTGTTTTAACTCTGTGTTCCTAGTGGTTTTGTCAAACTTTTGATAATCCTGAATCAGTCCGCTTTCAGGTTTTTCAGGCACTTGAGAAAGACAAAACCCTGTTGTCCACTCAGCCATAACTGGTTATGCTTATGCTTTAGGTGGATTAAAAAAAAAAAGTATGCTGATACTTTCTTCACAGAAAGCATTATTTGCTGTGTCATGTTCTTTCTCCATCTCTTATGTTTGGAAAAATGAGTATTGTACTGCTTTTATATGTTGATCCTTTCTTCTTTTTTAGTGTTCATACTTTGCTTTTGGAGATGCAACATTTGCAGTTGTGCAGCTGTCTTTTTTTGAGAAACCTGTTGGCATTCTACAGCTTTTTCAAAGCAAACCTGATTTTTTTTCTGGACTTAATCCAAAGAAAGATGGTTATTATAAAATGAAGCCACATGAATAACTTTTTAAAATGGAAAATGAGATCTAATTGCCTTATGCACCTGGAGTATCGCAAAGTCTATCAGTTTGGTACCAAGAATATGGTTCTTAAGTAATGGTTTGCATTTCTGTTTTGCCTTGGAAGTGGTCTGTCATTATTAGTCTGCCATCAGGATCAGCAGTGTAAAAAGTTTGTAATTCTTGGTCTTTTTATTTACTCCTGCTATCCATGCTCTTTTTTGTCCTGTGTCTGTCCTTTTCTTGGTTTTCTTCTTTCTTGCAACTTCCCTTACAATGCTGAGGAACCAGGAGATGAGCAATATGAGGAGAACAATAGTAATAAGGATAAGTAAATTATTGATCTGGAATTTTGCTTGTTCTGTAGAAGAAAAGATAGGTAAATGTGGTGATGACAGGAGAGAGGCTTGTCTGGCACCTTATAGCTGTGAGGGTTCTTGAAGATCCCTCTCCATGACCCAGAGTGGCAGCGTACTGCCTCTGATTGAAGCAACACTTTAAAAAGTGTTTGGGAGGGTTAAAACTGGGTTTTTATCAGTTTATCTTCAGAAGCTTCTATTAATTAAAGAAGCAAAAAGGAGGGCGCAAAAACCTGCCAGGGCACTTTGTGATAAACTTGATGAGATTACAATTATGAAATTTTGAGCCTGATGTACAACTGTCTTAATATTGGAAGTGTCAGAGTACAGCTTTTTTTCATTTTACCTTTTGGAGTGCTGAAAATGTACAGCAGTATTAATAGTGACATAATTTGTAGTTTTTAGCATTGTTTCAAGAACATGGCAAGGAGTTGACCTGAAAGTAGCAGAAAATACTGGGTAGCCAGGCCTAGGGTTTTATGTTCTTTAGTCAGTGGTAACTCCTTATGAGAGCTGTTGACAAAGTTATTAAATAGCAGCTTTATAGCCATTTGGGGGAGAACGCTGTTTGAAGGGAGGGATGGATACAGTACAAATCAAATAAAGGTTTTTATGCATCCATATAAAACTTCTGAAATTTATCATATATGCTAAAAGGCAGAAAAGTGTTCATGGTTTTGATGCAGCTTGCACAAATGATTGTGTTTATTACATGAGTTAATATAAGTTGAATTGTTAGTCTTTTCTGATTGGTCTGAAAACACAACCTTTTTCCTGGGCAGAACTTAAAGATAAGTGGTTTTATTACCTACCTCAACTGTAGAACCACCAGAAAACACAATGTCGCTTTTGATTTCTGCTAATTCTTCTGCTCTATTGTTTTGTAGGCATTTTCATTTCAAACCATCCTGCTATTTTGTTACATTGCTGCTCACTGAGAACTGGGGCCAAGGAGACATGTTCTCCAGTCATTTTGGAAGGTCTCACTGCAGCTGCTGTTTTAAGTTTGACTCTATCATACCTGGTAGACAGTGATGAATAGTGTCTTTATACCTGTTGCATAGTTTATTTGGGTTTGTTTGTTTTGTTTTTTTTTTTTTTGGGGGGGGGGGTCTATCATGCTTTAGCCTGTTCATCTGCATGCAATTTTCTTCCATTTTTCCTTTAATCAAGACAAAAGAAAGCAGCATCTGCTGAGTGCGAAGTCTCTTCTGAAGCTGACAATCAGGGACAAGTCCCAAAAGACCCTAATTAAAAGGGGCTCAAAAGCTGCCTTTTTCACAGACATGCTAAAATAGGATTTCCCATTATGGGTTGTGACTGCTTGGGGTTAAAGTAGCTTTAAAAACATATTTCTTTTTAATAGTGATTGAATTTCATGAAATAAATAGTGTGTGGTCTATAGGAATATGAGGTGGCATTTCTGGAATTAGAATATCTTAATTACTTGGTGTAGACTACCATGCGATGACAGTATATTGAGCAAATTGCAAAAGCCTCTGACTATGAAACATTAGTAAGAATATACTTTTGTTGTGCTGGAGGATGATAATATAAAAACAAAGTAGAGTTGCATTTCTGAATTAGAATACCAGCTCTTGTAAAAGGAAGTGTTGATGCATGAAGATACTCTTGAATAATGCGTGGCTTGTGTGTGTGTCCTTCACTTTTGTCTTCTGCCTGGAAGAAAAATTGGTGTCTTTTGTTTTCAGAAGGGCTGATTTGTGGAAAGGTGGGTTCCTCTGGTGGTGGACTCAGAGGAGAAAAAAAGAAAAACAAAGAACACCACTTTTTTGCATTATTTAGAATAAACTGTGCTTTTGGGGAGGGGCAGGGCATTATTTTCTAGGGTGTTTGGTTTGTGGGGGGTTTTTTTGTTTGTGTGGGTTTTGTTGTAGTTTTTAATTCATTTTTTTTAATAGGACTTGATTACAAGTATACTTTTGATGTGTTAGATATTTGTGTGGAATATATTAGCTTTGTTAAGGATTTGCTGTAAACTGATTTCCAATTGGTATTTCATAATGACTTTGAGGGAAATCTGGTGCTCTCTATACAAAATTGTTTTAATAATGCCTGGAAACAACAGTTTCAGGGGTTTTTATTTCTTATTTTGGACAGGTGATGTCTGTACATGAATTGCAAGCTGGTCTCTAGTGGGGACACCGTGGGAGGATGAACACGGAAGAGCTAGAGCTACTGACTGATTCAAAGTACAGAAACTATGTAGCAGCTGTTGACAAAGCATTGAAGAACTTTGAATATTCCAGTGAATGGGCAGATCTAATATCGGCACTTGGAAAGCTAAACAAGGTATGCCTGGCAGGTGCTCTTGGAAAAGATTCAGGAGTTGACAAAGGGTACTGGTTTAAAATTATCCAAGTGCAAGGTTCTAGCAGTCCAAGTCTTGTGTGGATAATTTAGCAGTGAGTAAAATGTTGGGTATGTGTAAGGAGCAAACAAATCAAACAAATGCCTTTCTGAGACTTACAGTTGAACCCTTTGTAACTGTAAGTAAAGGAAAAAGGTATTTACATTTTTAGTGGAAATAAATGCAACATCTTTTTTATCACTAATATTTACTTCTAAATCAATGTTATTGAAATAGTGTGAAAAATAGTAGCCAGGATTAATTTCAGCAATGGGGTTCAAATAATTAGTTGACCAGATAATATTATTGTTCTGATTTATTTTAACAGTTAATAAGTTGAATGTATAATATCATTGTGATCTTTAAGAGCAGTTTGCAAGTAAATACAGATTCAGATATCCTAGAATCGTAAAATGGTTAGGGTTGGAAAGAGCCTTAAGATCATCTAGCTCCAGCCTATCCTGCCATGAGCAGGGACACCTTACACTGGATCATGTCGCCCATGGCTCTGTCCAACTTGGCCTTGAACACTGCGAGGGATGGAGCATTCACTTCTTTGGGCAACCCATTCCAGTGCCTCACCACTGGTAAAAATCTTGTTCTAATTGGTTCTATTTTATTTGTAGGGATCTCCAGTGAGGGTCATAGAGTACCCTTTACACATTTTGCCAATGTGAAGCTTTGCAGGATTTGGCATAGAAAATTACACTTCTGAAGCATTTAAGTTCTATCCTCTAAATGTTGTGGAAAATCAGGAATGAGAATGCAGTTGGCAATGCCAGTGGTGCAATTTCTTTGAATAAAGTCTCATTTCTTTCATTTTTTTTTTTTTTAATTGTAACATTTCTTGTCTCACTCTATGATGGTTTCTTAAAGTTATCCCAGATTGACCACCCACAGTTTTATAGTTCTCTGGGAGCTGCTAGTAATTGATTTTGGCAAAGGGAGATTGTAATTTTTGTCTTCAAAAGGATGAATAAAATGAATGAGTAAAATGAAATGGACAAGCTGAGAGTAAGGAGCCCATTGCAAGTGAAGTTTTAAATACTTAATAGTACATTTATAGCAAGTATACAGGTGAAAGGCATTGCAAAGAGAAAGCTCCATGGTACATCTTAAAAGTTTGTGTTCTGTGTTTTTTTTTTTTTCTCTTGTGTTGTAACCTAGGCATATGTTGTGACTTACTGACTATGTTCAGGAACTAATTTATAAATGTGCTGTTTTCCTTAATGTGTTGATTTACCAGGTACTACAGAACAATGCAAAGTACCAGGTAGTACCGAAAAAGCTGACTATAGGCAAGCGCTTGGCACAATGTCTTCATCCAGCTTTGCCGGGAGGGGTTCATCGGAAGGCACTTGAAACATATGAGATCATTTTCAAAATCATTGGACCCAAGCGTCTGGCCAAAGATCTTTTCCTCTACAGGTACAATAATTTAAACAACTCCATTTCAAATGCATAGTTGAGATGCTTTTGGTTTCATGCATTTTATATTAATAATATTGTTTTGTTATATAGCAAGAATCAGTCAGTTTCATTCCCTCATGTTACTGGTGCTTGTGTAGTACTCTTCTCCCAAATATTGTATATTGGAAGATAAACGTATCCCCTAAACTTATGTTAGGAACCAATTTTAGAGCTAGAGTTTATTTCTTCATTGAAATAAATGAAGTTTTATGCATATATGTGCAGTAATGGAAGTGTTAATGCTTATCTAAATGTATTACCATTTAATTTTTCTATTTTAAGTGGTATTGGAAAGAATTTGAATATATTTTATTGCAAGAAACTTTCTCTTCCAAGCAATCAAAAGGTTGTCTATTTTGCTAGAATGGGGTCCAAGTAGAAAATTTGTCTCAGCCTCTAGAACTGATGAGAATAAAAGGAAGGATAACCTTGAAATGTAAGTGTAGTGAAAATATACCGATTCCTAAATCTCCTGTAGACTTTTGGTTGCATGGGGAGGGTAAGACATTTAGGCTATTTATTATATAATGCATAGAAGGCTGTGTGCATATGTGTGGTCACACATGGTTCTTCATCTTTAGCTATCCCTAGAGATTAGAATTTCATCAGTTTGAGAAATAGCAGAATAAAATAGAGCTCTGTTTTTCTGTTTAGATAGCAAAGGTGTGTGTTAATGCTTGGAAATAAATTGTATGCCTTAACATCAGCCGTTCTGTCTTGCACTGTCAAGATGTTTATATATACTTACATTTTTTGGGGGGGAGAATTTCTGTGTTTCCATGTTTTTAAAGATGCTGTGAATTTGTACCTTGCGTTTTTGCCTTGTGCAGTGATTTAGTAGCTGCAATATCTTGTTAACAGTAGGTTCTAGGATAGTGGAAAATGCTATCTTGTGTAATGTAACTAAAAGCTATTGTTACTGATGCTTGGAAGAAGACTGACATTCACATTAAGGCATTATCAAAGATTCCAGTATTTTCATGAAAGCAGAGTGACAGTGTCTGAACATCAAATCTTGAAGGATGAGTAAGCGCCTTACAAAGAAACACTGTAGGGTAGTGTCCTGGTTACAGAACAAAAAGACATTTTCTGTAGCAGGAAGAAACCAGTTGACAATGGCAAAATGGTAGTTCTTCCAGATAGTGGATAGATAAAGGCAAAAATTGTTTTTATAAACATTTTTGGTACTTTAAAAAGATATCCGCTCCGTTCTTCCTCTCCCCCCTGCTAGCATGGATAACATTGTGATGTGTCCACGAAGTTTTTAGTTTGGGTTTTTTGGGGGTTTGGTTTTTTTTGTTGCTTTTTTTGGTGGGTTATAACTTTGTAGGTGTATATTTTAAGACCCTTGGCTTAAACTTAAATTTTATTTTTTTTTCTCTCATTTTTTTCATATGTTGGGAGTCTTCTGACCTGCATCCTCAGGGATTTTGAAAACTACAGTGTGTTCAAATGTCTTTTATTATTGGTACTCTTTGTACTGATTTATGATATATAGTTACAATAGCAAAGATATTCTTAGTGTGCAGGTAGCTTCTGCTTAGCTGATCACATTTGTAACTTTCATGAAGTTTCACTTACATTCATGGTAAATTCAAGACATACGTCCAATGTTTTCAATCCTTTAAATGCGACATCATAAACAGTGGGTTTATTGTTAGTTTGTTAAATTTAAGCCAGTAACATTCTTAAGATATAATTAAATTGTCTCACATAAGAAGCTTCTTAAAACAGATGCATTTTATTTTTCACAGTTCTGGACTATTTCCACTTCTTGCCAATGCTGCAATGTCTGTCAAGCCAACATTATTGAGTCTGTATGAGATTTATTACCTCCCTTTGGGGAAAACATTGAAACCAGGACTGCAAGGACTGTTAACTGGAATTCTGCCTGGGTTAGAGGAGGGGTCAGAGTATTACGAAAGGTAAGGTTAGATAACTTAATAAGGCAATATGCTTGATTTGTTGGGGATTTTTTGGGTTTTGTTTGGGTTTTTTCTGCAACTTTTCATCAAATACTTGTATATGGTTTTATTTTATTTTTTAAAATAGTTGATGTTTAATTTCATCCAGTCATATTAATTGCAATGGAATAGTGTAGCAGAAGATTCTTAACATTAATTATGACAAATTAACTGTTAGTTGTTATTGAAAGGGAATTGACATGAAGTAGACATAGTGTTATATGTTGGTCTCCCAAGTAACAAGCAATAAGATAAGAGGAAATGGCCTCAGGTTGTGCCAGGGAGTTTAGGTGGATATTAGGAAAAATTTTTTGACAAAAAATGTTGTCAAGCATTGGAACAGGCTGCCTAGGGGAGTGGTGGAGTCACCACCCCACAGGTATTTAAAAGACTTGTAGATATGATACCTAGGGACATGGTTTAGTGGTAGACTTGACAGTGCTAGGTTAACAGTTGGACTCGATGATCTGAAGGGGTTTTCCAACCTGAATGATTCTATGATTCTTGTTATGGATTGAGATACATGATGTGTTAGAAACAAGCTTCTTTGATTATTTTTCATGGATTTCCTCAAAGGTATTACTGCCATATTATTCCTGGTCTAAAATAGGTACCTTAACTGAATTTAAGATGGCAAACAAAGCTTCTGTCATTAAGATTTACTTGTTAAGATATCTAAATTGTCATTAAGTAAGTAAGAGACAGCAGTAATACATCTATCTAATCCACCTATAAAGGTTAATACTCCTTTTCTAGAAGAGTGGCCTGGGAGGTAATAGCTCTTCTTAACTCAGCTGGGGCTTAGGCTTGCTGGGTATCTTGACTGTGGTATCTGGAGCACTGGAATAGAATCTTAACATATTAAAGGATGAAGTTACACTCCAAGGCTGTGAATTTTTTGAATTGTTCACACACTTACATATTCTTGATATTTCCAGCTTCAGAAGCTAGAATTTTCACGACTTGTACGTGAAGAGCAATTTAATGTTGTCTTTTTCTATTTCTGTGTAGGTAGATACAGCAGTGTAGTTGGCATCATTGCAGCAGGGAACAAGGGCTAACCAGCTTGCCTCCTGGGACCTGCCATAGCGTGTAGAGGTGCTGTCACATGAGTGGGAAGAAATGAGAACAGGGGAAGGGATTGCTTGTGCCCAAAGAATTGTGATATTTTTATGCCCTGTTATTGCCAGTGATGCTCAGTGTAAAGAATGAAAGGTCATTTGCTTGAATCTTTTTTTTTTCAGTAGCTGTGCATTCCTGTTGTCTCTCTGAAACCTCTGTCTGTAGCAATATTTGGCTTTAAGTAGCAGATGAGAAAGTTATTTGGCTCTTTGGACAGAAGTACATAAGGAAAAGCCGTGGGCAGGCGGAGGCATTTTGTAAGCTAGGTTGGCCCATAGGTTTACTAGTTGGATCATACTGTTCAGTCTACATTATAAGGTTATAACTGAGGCTTCTCTTGGCCTCTAATAAAGAAAGCTTTGACCTTCCTGTAACAATTAATTTTTATACTTATAAAAATTGGAGGC
Source organism: Psittacus erithacus (assembly GCA_009867235.2). NCBI lineage: Eukaryota > Metazoa > Chordata > Aves > Psittaciformes > Psittacidae > Psittacus > Psittacus erithacus. The sequence continues at coordinate 41,954 of WYDI02028662.1, forward strand.
TGGGGCAAGGGCTGTGATACATGCCCTGATTCAGCTGACTTGATTTTACTGCAGAACGAACACACTGTTGGAGAAGGTTGCCTCTGCTGTGGATCAGTCAGCATTCTACAGTGCTCTCTGGGGTAGCCTCCTCACAAGCCCTGCAGTTCGCTTGCCTGGCATCACCTATGTCCTCTCCCATTTGAACAGGAAGCTTTCAATGGAGGATCAACTGTACATAATTGGCAGTGACATTGAATTAATGGTAATATTCTGTTAGAACAATGAAGATATTGGTCTTACTTACTAATATTTAAATCCCCCTGAAGTATATTATTATGTTTTTTGTATCTTTGAACATAGCCTTTGAAGAGATAAAAATGCACATTTATTACAGCTCCAGCCATTCATGACACACTTCAATTAAAAGTGGTTCAGTTTTGTTGTATGTTTAAAAAAAAAAAAAAAAAAGGGTATTACTTTGTCTCTAAACATAAGGTATTCATTGGTAACATTAAAAAAGCAAAAGTTCAATGTTTTTATAGTTCAGGGAATTTCTGTTGATTATCTGTTTCCTCAGTGGTGAAACTTTATTCCTTTGTTTTATCTTGTTGCATTATTCAGAATTTCAAAATAACTTCATTTTGCACATATCACTACTATTTATAAAGAACCGTTCTTATTTTGTGAGTGTTCTCTTTTATCTACCTTCTTAAAATAATACAGTAACTAAATATTTTGGGGGGGGATCTGCTGTTGCTTCAGGTGGAAGCAGTAAGTACATCAGTGCAAGATACCAGTGTTTTGGTGCAGAGGAGCACGTTGGACCTTATCCTTTTTTGTTTTCCTTTCCACATGAGCCAGGTAGGTTATTAACATGAGAGATGAATTGGCAAACTCCTAAATATCCTCCAGTTCTTAAGTCAGTAGCAGTATTTAGTTGGTCTTTGTTAATGATTTTCTCTGTGATTGAGTGGGAGTCACATGTAAGAGTTTCTCTGATAGATTTGGCTATTCTCATGTCAGGATGTCTTCCCTTCTGCTTTTTAACTTAATGTGTTACCTTGGTTTTAACCTTAACTTCTGTCTATGCAAATCCAATATAAATTATAATGTTTAATCTATGCAGAAGCTTTTAATTTGCTGTAATTTGATGAGAAAACAAATTACCTGGTCATGTGCAAATTTCAAATTCCCAGTGTTCAGAAGCAGCAAAAGTTAATTCTCTTAGCATAACTGATTCAGAACACTAGACAACTGAAAATTATTCTTGCTTTTAGGTGAGCAGTTAGCTCTCAGCTAGCAGTAGTGGGAGATTGACCCCATAACTTCTAGGTGTTTTTTTTGTTCCCCTACATTTATTGGTAGTCACTTCCTGTTTTTAAATTATCCAAGTTTCGTTTTACTTCTGAAGGAAGATTTATATAAAGCTGATTCTCATCTTGTTAGAAATCATGGATAATCTGCCCTTTCCTGTAAAAAGAACTGTTTTCTTGCATATTGAAGTGGTTCATTCACATTTATCAGTTACGATAGAAATATTTGTGTTTCTGTTCAGGTGCTAGAATGACGAAATTATCAACACAGGTTTTTTTTAATACTAAGACTTACATAAGCATGTAAAGTAATGAGATTGAAAGGTATTAAAAATTTTTCAGGTTTTTTTTACATTGGATTTTAGTTGAATTTGCTTCAAAGGCTTTTGCCTAATGAACAAAATGAAATGTCTCATAACAAAAATGAGCTGTCAATGGAGTCAAGGATTTTTGCTGTTCATAAAAGGTGCATGCTATTCCAATGTGTCTATTCCAAATGATAGTCGTATTTTGGTATCTTAAGAGCAAGCTTGTTTTCTGGTACTGTTCTGGATTCAGAAATGTCAGAACATGAAGTTAACTACGTTTTAGTGTACATTAAGCTGCTAGCATATGTTGCTTTTCATAGTTAAATGTAATCAAATTTAATCGTGTTTCTAACATCTTCAGGCAACACGTCCAGACATGATAAGAATTTTGTCAGCAGCCCTTCATGTAGTGCTGCGCAGGGATATGTCACTCAACCGAAGGCTTTATGCATGGCTTTTAGGTAGGTTTGTATTTCATTTCATCCTTCACTAAAAGTGAAGGAACTGTTGTATGTTCACTAGCAGTATTTTAGCATATTGCAGAGAAGATTATTGGAAAAATACAGTACTTAATTTGTATCATAAAGAGGGACACCGTCTCTCTCCATGGACGTAAAAAGAATGTTAACTCTTTCCTGTTACATAAATGTCAAGAATATAAAACAACCAACCCAAAACCCAAATAAACAAAACAGAGCACTGTACCAGCTACTGGGAAGAAAATTAACTCTGTCCCAACCAAAACCAGGACAATAAATTCTCGGTAAATTTTTCTATAGCAGCAATTGTGGGCCACATTCAGAGGTTAGAGCCTGGTGCGCTAGGACTGCGTAAATGGACGTTGAAAAGCAACCTTTGTCTCCCTGGAAACTTACAATGGCAAAAAATAGAGAAAAGGCATTATGGAGTGTAAGCGGCAGTTGGAACGCAACAGCATAGAAGGGATGAAAACAAAAGAATGTTGAAAAATGTTGATATTACATTGATGGAGGCTTTAGTATGCAAATTTTAAACTGTCTTAGAGATTTGCATGGTTAAATTAAAGAATGGCCAATCTCTTCTGTTTTCCATGTGACTAGAACATTATTTCAATGCCTTCCTGAAGTAAAAATCAATCAATACAGGATATGCACTTTCGTGCCTACCAAATGGTAGAATATCAATACAATACATGTTTAATTTTTTATATGAAACTGGAGACTGGGTGGAGAGAAAGAAAATGGTTTCTTTACTTGAGGGGAAGACTGGTTTATTGTGTGCTATTCCCTTTTTTCATTTGACTTCCCTGCTCACCAGCAAGCACGTATGTGCTTCTCAGACTACCCAGGAGCCTTGGTGCTATTGCAGCTTTCCCAGCTGATAGTTAAGACATCAGTGGCAGATAGCCTGTGAGTGACTGGGGAGCAAGGAAGTAAGCAGTCAAGGGACATGAGAGAACTGAAGTTACAAAGGGAGGAATAATGTTAGCAGAAGAGTTTTGCATGACAGGGTTTGTTTTGTTGCTGTAGATGTTGCAGGGATCTAAAAAATATGGAAAAATCTCAGCTGCTTTACTTTTTTCATTTCTCAAGACACTGACTTGGAAATTGCTCATCTTTTTTTTAAAGACAGTGAAATGCTTTGTCATGCTCCACACCTACGTTTTCCAATATAGGGGAAAAATTTTTCAGATTAAGCGCTGGACTAATGTTTCGTCTAAATTTGGTGGATTAGATATGTCTTTTTTGCTGTTACTGAAAAGGATATTTTATGTGTTTAAAATACCATGCTGGTTTTTTGTTGTGGAACCTCATTCTACAACTGTTTCATGAGCATATTCCCCACTGAAAGATAATATAACTTCAGAACATAGTTTTTTTACATTGCCTATTCCTGGTCCTTTTTTGTGAGCACTTACTGCCTCCATTTGCCATGTATTCAGACAGACCTTCTGGCAAAATAGCTTATTTTTTTTTTTTTTTTTTTGGCTTATTTTGATTTTGACACTGCGCTGCTCTTATTTTATTGTGATAGTCTACTAATATGAAACATTGGGGGACACGGGTCAGTTATGTCAGAAGACCCTCTGAAATCTGATGTTCCATATAAAATTATTTAATTTTAGTGTTAGCTATTTCTATTGTTTTATAGCTGGGAGTGGTCTATTAACATTCTTTAGGCATAAAAATCACATTGCATCATTTTAAGTACAGGTTAGCTTAACCATTAACAGTGCTTAAGTTGATGCTAAAGGGCATGCTTCTTCTCACACTTGCCTTCTGGTTTTGTTACTTCAGGATAAAAACCGTGGAAAATACTTCTTTGGAATGGGATCATATACTGACCAACTTCTTGATTTTTCTTTTTAATTTTTTTCTTTAAGCCTATTTTTTTGTAGAATAAAAGGTTTACCTGGTAAAAGAAAAGATACAAACTTACAAAAAAAGATCTATCTCCTTCATTTAGTTTTGAAAAAAAAATTTGTTTTGTGTAATATGACTGATATTCTCTCTAAGTACCTTAGTCATGTCAGTGTTTTGCTTATTCTCTCTTTATATTTAAAGTACTGAAGTTCATGTTCCCGTAATATTAATGTTGAAATACTTTTGTTGGATGGGGTTTCTTTGAGGATACTCTAGGACTATGTGGTTTGTGCAATGTTGGCATTTATTTCTTTTGTATAAGTAGTAATTAGGTTAATAATGTTGCATAAAACTAAAGGTTGTAATTTGTGTGCAAACTGTTTGCGTGGAAGTATCACTTAATTTCCTGTATTAAACTCTATAAAATCATCTTTCTCTTGCCCACATTGCTTGGATTTCATCTTGGTAAGTTATCAACTCTAGTATGTTGATTTCTAGTTTAAAAAAATTGCCAAAATACTCTATTAAGAAAAAATATTTATTTGCCTTGTCTTTTCTTTGCTTGAAGGTTTTGATAACAATGGTGCCCTTATAGGACCCAGAAGTACAAGGCACAGCAATCCTGAGGAGCATGCCACTTACTATTTCAACACCTTCTCTAAGGAGATGTTAGTCCAGGTATCTATACAATCTTTTATTGTGGCATATATCTTCAAAAATGGATGCTAGTCAATCTTTATTTTTCGACTTCCCTTTTCAATGTGACCATGTAGTTTCTGTCTTTTTGTGGTATTGTGTCCTATGCTTCTAAATCTTGTCAGAGGGAAAATGGAAACATGAGATTTCTTTAGAATAATAGTATGATCAGGACAGATACTAGACTTTCTCTCCTGTTCTGCAGTGAATGTGTAGCATACAGGGAAGATATTTGGTTGCAAGCCCAGAACACTGCAGCCTTTTTTTTCATAAAACTGAATTGGAGAATTCTCTTCTACTTCTGTAGATCTGGAAACTCCTCTGTCTCTTGGGAATCAAACAAATTTTATCAGATAGAAGGTCTGAGTAAGAAGGATCTTCCTTCCCTCTAGTCAAGGGAAATGCCTTTTCTGCTGTCCATTGACAGTCAGAATAGCTGAGCAGATTGGCAATCATCCTATTTGACCTCTAAAGCCTTACTAAGTGAGCTGGGATCACCTGGCCTCAAGAACTGTGCTCCTCCTCTCACATTAATTAAAGCATACAGATGTCTTTCAAGATGCTGTGAATCTGACCTTGAAATCAGGAAGACATTTTGTCATTAAGGCAAATTAATAAGGTCAGGATTTCTCTGATACTCAATCAGAATTGTGGTGCTGTATCTGGGAATAAATAGGGATTCCAATATTAATAGCTGACAGAAGAATATTTATCTCATCACAACTTAAAGCTGATATCTGGCACAAAGCTAGCACTTTCAGTTTTATCTTAAGGTAATGTGATCTGCTCTTCTGTTGATGAAGAAGAGACCGCAGAATTCCAGTGCAGTAAGGACCTCTTTGGTGCACTCTCACCCTTCTTTTGTCACCCTTCTGCCTCCTGTGGCTGATGATTCAGAAATTATCCAAGTCTAGAGGGGCTTGAATGGATACAATTTTACTTGTACCTTCTGTACAAAATGTGGTGAGCTTCTAGCAAAATTTAGGCATTTGCTAGTAGGTTGCAGTCTTGTTTTTAAATCTGACCCTCTTTTTAGCTTGATCAGTGTCATTAGAGCTTTTCTGTCTGGAAAGATTAACAGTGGTATAGAATTGATATAATCCATTTGATTATTTTTCTCTTTTGGTAGCAGGCACTGCTGCTACAGTAGAATGGAGAGTGTCCAACCTTGGTTTTTGCTTTCAAGTTTTTTACAGACATTGAAGTCAGTGACTTGCTCTACATAATACAAATTGCATATGCCTTCTAAAATCATTTGCTGTCTTTTGGAAGATTTGAAAGCATTGCTTCTTTCTGCCTTCTCTATCAGTCTCTCTGTGTGTTCTTTTATATAGTCCAACCCATCTTACTCATTTGATACAATGTACTGAAAATTCTGACCTTCTACAGGCATATTCAAGTACAGCTGGGTAATCCTGACTGATAGTACGTGGTTTTTAGCAAGGTCAAACCTGTTTTCCTGCCTCTTCTTTCTTGTCTCTCTTCTTTGACCTCTTTTTTTTTAGAAGCTGTGAAAGAGGCAAACTAGTTTTTGCTCAGATAGTGAAGCTAGCCACAGAGAAAACCAAGTAGAAGCTGTGGCAGTTTTGTTTGGCTTTTTTTAAATTCTGCAGGTCATTCCCTAAACTGCTTCTGTATAGAAACTCAGGTTTCCCATTTGTTTTGAAGTTGACATTGCTATCTAGTCAACTTAGTCAAGAAAGTTTTCTGCCACATAGGTTGGTATATCCTAGATGGGCAGATTATTATTTATTAAGCCCTTAATATCTACATACCTTGCCTTCTCAAACTATTTCTTTATCACTTTTTATGTCTTCTCTTTATTCTTAGGAAACTTTGAGTTGGTATCTGTTTATATCTTATTTTGAGTTTCACTATATACGTGATATCATGTTCTGTTCTACAGAAATATGAAACATTTTTTCAGGCAGAGTTGAGATGATATTTAAGCATGGAATGAGCTGCAGTGAGATGAAATAGTGGTCCCCCCTACTGAGAATTTTCCCTTTATGCGTAGCTTTTATTGCATGTTTCTTTTAAAAACTCTTTTCTGGTTTGGGTTTTGTTTTCCTGATATGTTTTTGCTCTTTGCAGGCAATGGTTGGAATCTTACAAGTTAATGGGCATGGAGAAGAAAGCACATTAATGCAAGACTTAAAGCCTTTTCGAATTCTTATCAGTTTGCTGGATAAGCCAGAACTAGGTAATTTTCATATTAACTTCTAGTCTTTAGCTTGTTTTACATGGTTTTGCTTTGAGATTTTTTTCTGTCTTGTTGGTCAAATTGAAAAACCTGTATTCTTAGTACTAGCAGGTTACCTAGTTTTCTTAGATCTTCCAAGCTTTGTGTATCTTTTGTAGTTAATGTATTCATTAGATTTTACCTAATGCAATTTCTTCTACTTTCAACAGAGGAAATTTTAAGTTAAAATCATGGAGAGAACTGTTTTAAGAAATGCAGATTGGATCTTTTCAATTTCTTTAATTGAATAGTGGCTTTCACTATTTTAAATGTCAGCTGTTGCTTTTGGGCAATAATCTGCTCTTTCTTCTAATATACACATTGAGATAAGAGAAATTAACCAGAAAACTTTATTTTCAGAAGATTTTCTTTAATTGTTATTTCGTGGGTGGTTTGGGAGGGGTTGTTGTTGTGTTGTGGGTTTTGATGTGCTGGTTTGGTTTTTTTTTTGCTGTTGTTGTTTGTTGTTTTTTTGTGTGGTGTTCCCCCTCCCTGCCCTACATAGCTAAAAGTGTTTAAATGCACTTTTTAGCAGGTACGTGCAGAGGACTACGGGGTTATCATGGTTTAAGCCAAGCCGTAAATCAACCACGCAGTCTCTCACTCACTTCCCCCCCCCCCCCTTTCTCCCTCAGCTCCCAGAGGGATGGGGAGGAGAATCAAAAGAATACAACTCCCACAGGTTGAGATAAGGACAGTCTTTAACTAAGGTATAACACAAATCACTACTGCTACCACCAATAATAATGATGATAAGGAAAATAACCAGGGGAGAGAATACAACTGCTCACCACCTGCCGACACCCAGCCCTATCACCGCAGTGATCTCGCCCTTCCAGATGACTCCCAGTTTACATCCTGGCCATGATACGCTGTGGTATGGAACACCTGTTTGGCTAGTTTGGGTCAGATGTCCTGTCTCTGGTTCCTCCCGGCTTCCCCTCCTCCCTGGCAGAGCATGAGGCTCAGAAAGTCCTTGGTCAGTCTAAACATTCTAAGCAGTAGCTAAAAACATCGGTGTTATCAGTGCTGTTCCCAGGCTGAAAGTCAAAAACACAGCACTGCACCATCTACTAAGAAGGAGAAAAATGACTGCTACTGCTGAACCCAGGACAGGGATAAAAGTAGATGATACAAAAGTATTTGCAGCTGTTAAGTGTTGGGTATCTTGCATTTCTCTTTGGAATGACAGTTCTGGAGATGACTGGAAAATGTCAAAATAATTTTTGAAGTCTCTTCTAACATTTGGAGGTGGGATAAAAAGAGCATAAAAATGTAACAATTAAAAGAGTACAACGTGAAAGGAAATTGTTAAGACAAACCACAAAGAACAAAATGTTGTAATTTGTCATCTTCCTGGTAATTTGTGATTCCTAGGAGTCAGTTTAAATTTTCAGAGGCAGTCTGTACATTAAGATTTCATGAAGCAAGCAGAGCTGTGAGGATTCTTTCAGCAAACTGAGATGGAAGAAGCTGATAGGATTTCTACTTAACCCAGTGCACTTTCACTTAAGGCAGCACAGTGGTGCTAGGAGAAAGCATGGAAAAGCAAAGGATATTTCAAGCAGAATTACTTTGTGAACTCCTTTCAAATTATTTTTCTTTCTTCAAACTTGAGATTTAGCTCAAATCAGGAGACGCTATTTCAAAAAGTATCTTGCAGACTATATTTGCAATTAAAGAAAACCTGCCTCAGATTAAAAGGAGGGAAGATGCTAAAAAATATTTCCTCTTGTGTTATAAAAGATGCTCAAAGTATTTTACCTCGTCTTTGCATTTAAATAGTTGAGTATATTTTCCATATAACAGCATAAGCTAGTTTATGGGTGGGTATTTGAAACCATTTGAAAGCTACCTTTGATCAGGAATGCATGTAGTCATGTTTACATGTTTTTGAGCTAATAATCCCTCAAAAGCGGTGTGGTGGCTTGCACAGAGGCTATACTGATGTGACTGTGTAGCTTTTGAACTAGGTTTGTTTGTATCTAGCCATCATTCCTATTGTGTGGGAAAACAACTGTGTTTGTATACTCCCTGGCAGTGCAATTGCTTGTGTATTCCTGGAATGCAAAAACACTTCTGAAATTGATGTCATTTATGAAATTGAGCAGAAGGAATTTTATGGTTTCAGAGACCAAAGCTAGCTAATGATTTGGGTTGGTTTTGGATGTGGACAGCTGGTGGCGCTACAATGCTTAAGACTGTTATTGCTGATATTTCTCCCTAGGCCCTGCCATCCTAGAGGATGTATTGATTGAAGTGTTTCGAACATTGTATACACAGTGCAAAACAGAACTGGAACTTCAGGCAGAACCTTCTTTCAACAAAGATCACACGCAGCTAAGCAGGTGAATAATGAGTATGATACATTTTGTACTAAATAATAAATCTTTTTGTTGCTGAAATAATGAATGTGAAGCCTGTGAGACTGTGACCTGGTTTCTTCATGATACAGGATCCATTGAAATTAATTGCACTTCTGTGTTCAGTGCAGACGTTTGAAGGTTTTACTGATACAGCTGGAAGTCAGTATGTCAATGGTGTAGAAAAGTTTGGTATTCTTTACATCTGTGTTCACAGGGAAAAAAAAAGAAGAGGACTGATGAGTTCTCTTGTAGAGAAAAACAAATGCTGCTACAAGACAGCCAGATAAGAGATAAAAAGAGTTTCAAGGTTTGAGTTGAATATCTTAAAAGGTGGAGAGAAGGGGGAAGTTCTGAGCTGGTGGGGAGAAACAACTGTAGGAATTATTGCAGGAAAACAGATGTATTAAAAACGAGGTTAGAAGATGGATTAAAGAAAGGATAGAGAAGAAACCTCGCAACTGTGAAAAGCCATTGAAGTGAGGAGCCTGCCAATATACTGAGCTCTAGAGCAACAACCACTGTAGGGATGAAGGGAGGATAATTTGTCAGTAAACTTACAGTGCTATGTAGTTACATAACTTGGAAATGAAGTATAAAAATGTAAAATGTTCTCTTCATTTTCTTACAGCAAACTGAGAGAAAACAAGAAAACAGCAGAATTGATTAAAACTGCCAATCTTCTCTTTAATTCCTTTGAGCCTTATTATATGTGGGATTATATTGCTCGTTGGTTTGAAGAATGTTGTAGGTAGGTTATAATATTTTGTATGCATAAAGTTGAAGTTGAGTTTTGATTTATAAGCTTTTTTCTTCAAATAAGTTATTCTAATGTGGTCATTTGGTGTGTGAGTTTTTTCTTTCCCATCCCTTTAACTTTAATGTTCTGTCCAATTTCAGTTAAATGTGATTGGTAGTCTCAGCGGTGTGACTTCTCACAAACTCAGTGTCAAGAGACAGAATTAGCACCTCTGCTGAAGTGAAGACTACAGAGTGATCTCACCACTAGTTTGTTTTGTTCTGTCTGTCCAGCACAGGATTACTCACTGGGTGTCTAGCAAACCTGTCAGCTTTACCAAGAGTTACATGTAGAATGTATTAACTTTTGTCCCACGCTTTTAGAGAAGAAAAAAATGTGAGAGTCCTGCAAATGAAGAGAACATACTAAATGAAGGAGAACTGAAAATATCAACTGGAGGGAAGGGGGACCAAGCAGAAGTTGTTGCTGTGGCAAGGGATAGATGATGTAGGGATTTCTAACAAAATTTGTAGAGGAGCCTTTGGAGGTTTTTTGTTTTGTTTTTTTTTAATTATTTACGGATTAGCTTAATAATGTGTTCTGGACACTTAAGTTGCATATGAGCAACTGTATGCTCTCATAAGTAAAGAAAACTGTGTCTTGGGCTGTTTCAGGGGCAGTGTAGGTGAAAATAAGTTAATTTTCCTTTCACTTAGTGTTTCTAAAGTCACATGTGGAACATTATGTCCAGCTTTGGGCACCCTGCTTGGGGAAAGTGAAGAGGCTCTAGTAAAGGACTGTTAAGATAGTCATAGGGCACTGCATGGGAGGTTGAGGTAGGTGAGTTGGATTTAGCCTTGCAAAGAGGAGGCTCAAATAGCAGCCTGTGACTCCCCGAAGCACATTTATAAAGCTGATGCAGCCATACTTTTGGTAATGGCTCATGGTAAAACAAGGGACAGCAACAAGTGTTGGCTTGGGGATTCAAGCTGGACTTTCAGAAAAGCTTTGCTGGGAGCATAGTGCAGCAGTGAAACAGGGTACCCAGGAAGGTTGTGGAGCTTCCACTGGAGAATTCCAAGACTCTGGTATACAAAACTGTGGATGAATTTATCTAGTGTTGTTAGTAGTCCTGCTCAGTGTGAGAGATTGAACTAGATGAAATCCTTTCCATCATGTCTGTGACTTAAGTTTTGTGTATTGGACTGAATTGCTAAAGAACACAATTTACAACAAACTAACAAGCAGGTGAGAATTATAAGTACATATAAGTGCATATAAGTACATATACATATAAGTAGATGTTACTGTAAGCAGGGATGCCAGGTTGCCTTATTAATAAATAAATAGAATCTGGAGAATGTTTTTATTGGTTTTCTTTTGTTTGTTTTTTTGTTTGTTTGGGTTATTTGTTTTGATTTTTCTTCCTGAGCTGATGTGTTATGTAAGCTATTATCTTGTTTAAAAAGATACACCATTAAATGAAAACATGGCCAGTTGATTTTAAACTGTGAATTTTTAAGTTATTGTTGTATCATTTAGTCTGATTGTTAAATCACAGTTATTACTTTTGAAGCTATTTAGGTATCCCTCTGCATTTGTCTTAGGCTTTGTCTAATGATCTTTCCCCACTGAAAATAGGATTTCTTATATCTGGTGTTTTCTCCCATCTAAGTATCGCTTACTGCTGTTGCACCTTCTCTCAAAGCTATTTTTGATAAGTGAGTTATTAGATACTACAGTTGAACAAATCTCTGAGTAATTTCTGAAATGGTAGATCTTTCTGGGTAGAATGTGAAAAATCTGTGTTATGTCTTATACAAACGGACCGTTTCATTGAACTGTAAAGCAGGCTGCTAGTTTTATGAAAAGAATTACCTGTTGTTAGAGAGATACAGTAGCCCAGTGGAGGTATGGGCTAAGTAGTGTGCTACTTCTCAAATACAGATTACTGACAGAATGCAATTTAAATATGATTTTAAAAATCTTTTGATAAATACTGACACTATTTCAGACTTTGTTTCTGTAATGCTTCTATTGTTTTTAATCCTTTTTTTAGTCCTAGCACATATGTTCAAGAACCCTTCCAAAACAGAGGGAAATTATTAGCATAACTAACTATTGCTGAAAATGTGACACTGCCCTCACCACCACCCCCAGCAGAATAAATGAATTGGAGAAACAAAATACTATTCCTTTGTTCATGTCCTTTGCTTGTAATATTTTCAGATTGCAGCCTGATTTTACAGAGGATTTGCATTCCATCTTCAATTGGAAATAGAGCTCAACAGAATTATGAATTCTTGTCCAGTAAAACAATGCAGTCAGCTGAATTTTAAGTGGACATTTAGAAAAGCTTTCGTTTTCCTCTTGCACAGCTTTAAAGCCTTATGGGCCTTTTATTTCACTTTTGTTTGTCTTTATCTCAAGTGCTTAATGTCTTGGGTTTACATCTCCTCAAAATTACTGTTCTTCCAGTAGCACCATCTCTTAATTCTGTTATTGGTGCCCATGCTCATACTAGCAACTATTGTATATGGCAGAGTTTTAAATGCAATTTTCTGTAGCCTCAATTTCCTAATTTTATGAATGAAGAATGGTTTACAGCAAAAGACTGATTGCTGCTTTTTCTGAAAGCATGCAGGGGGCCAAAATGAGCTATTTAACAGCAAAATGACAGATTGTTTATTTGTTTATAGGTATTATCACTGATGTGTGCAGCGTTGCATTAAGTTACAGAAACATGGCCAATATGAGGGGGAAGGATAAATATTGTGAAACCTTATTTGAATTTTGCAGGAGGACTTTACATGCCAGACTTCAAACTGGGCCTGGAGGTGGTAGTGAGCAATCTGAGTTACCCCTGACAAATTTCTGCTTGTTAGTGGATTTTTTATTGGATATAGTTTCTTTGGTAAGAATTGCTTTATTTGTTGCTAATACTTGGATTCTGTATATTTATAGTCTACAGAGATACTATATCTACTCTATAAATATTTTTTCCTGAAATTTATATTGCCATAAAGGGGTGGATACCTTTAGAAGAAGTTTTGATTTCACTGTATGCTTCTTAATAGACTGGTTGGATATATCCAAAGTGGTTTTTATAATGCTTATACCTGAAAATTTTTTTCTGTCCTTGATTTCTTTTCTCTAAAACTACGCTGTATTAATTGCAAGTGTAGGCTTTTGTAACTTGATATGCTAGTTTAGATTTGCAGCTTTCTTATCGGGCTCTTTTAAGTGTCATGATAAGATGTGTCTTCTTTTTCTGTTGGCATTGCTTAATGTAGCAAAGACTGTTGGAACTGTTTTTTCTGTACCTGTCTTTCCTCAATTCTTTGCTTTCTCATTTCAAAGCCTACTAGAAGTATGAGAGTACTGTGTCAGGTATGGCAATCAGCCTGTTTTTGCTTTTGTTCTTAGTAACTTGTTTGTCTTTCATTCTCAAACTTTTATATTAAGGTTATTAAAATAATAGTAGTAGCATTCTTTATCCTTATTGTTATGTTTTGCAATGTGTTGTGTAATGAACAAGACGTAACATTCTGAAAAAAAAATGAATTATACTTTTTTTTGTTGGTTATCCAACTGTAAAGTTAATTTTGTATTTTTTTTTTTTTTAAGTAAAGCATGTATTTTTTATTCTTGAATGTTAAGATATTAGTTTTCCCTTTTCCATGTTCCATATGTTTAGAATACTTACCATTTGCTTGACAGTGCCGCTGTTTTAGAAGATAGCATTCCAGGTACAATTTGGTGTTGCAACTAATGACTTTTACTTTTTTAGGAAACTTACATTGAAATACAGACGGAGCACTTGCCTCAGCTGTTGCTCAGGATGATTTCTGCATTGACGAGCCATCTTCATACTTTGCACTTGTCTGAGCTTACTGATTCTCTCAGGCTCTGCTCAAAGATCCTTAGTAAGGTTCAACCTCCATTGTTATCTGCTGGCACAGAAGGTATCCTGCAGCTTCCTAGTGGACACAGCAGCTCCATGAAAGAATGGGAAAATAAAAAGGTAACTGATTATTGTTTTGTAGTATCTCGGAAAAATGATTTTTGTGTGGAAAAGTGGGATTTCTAAGTCTGTGCTGAACTGCGTACAAGTCTTTGATTAGATTTGGTTTATCTAGATTTAATACCGTACATATATAAATCACTTCAGAATCAGGGCCTAAGAACGAACTAATCAAGGTTTGAAGTTGTGAAGCACTTTGAGAAGTCTGATCGCATAGAAAACTGGACTCAAAGAATTCTCCATTTTGGTTATGTATTTTCCTCTCATCTAACTTATGTGCATCAGATTAATACCCAGCAGTTATTTTACTGTCACTGTTCTTAGAATAATTTAGAAAGAAATAGAAGAAACAAGCCAGCTAGCAGCTCTTTTCTCTTTTAACATTGTCATGTTTGTTCTTTGCAACCATGGCTCTGTAAGGCATATTAAGTGACATCTTGAAATCTATGTAGCTGAAGAAACTAGAAGAACATCATAGAATAATTCAGGTTGGAAGTGACAGTTGCAGGTCACTGCTGAAAGCAGGGCTGATTTCAAAGTTAGATTCTACTTCAAAGCTAGGTCAGGTAACTCAAGATCCTATCCAGCATAGTTTTGAGCATCTCCAAGGATGAATCATAGAATCATAGAATACCAGGTTAGAAGGGACCTCAAGGATCATCTAGTCCAACCTTGCTAGGCAAGCATGACCTAGGCTAGATGGCCCAGCACCCTGTCCAGCTGAATCTTAAAAGTCTCCGATGTTGGGGAATCCACCACTTCTGTTTTTTTTTTTTTGTTTGTTTGTTTGTTAATAAAGCCTGTTTTGATTGATGTGGCCCTTTGAACTTTCAGCAGCCTTTTTCTTTCAATTACAACCAATTCTTATCTGGACATGACTTCTGTTAATAGATAGAGTGAAATTAATTACCATATTCCTGAGCTCCTTTATGTTGTATTTTATAAGACAGGGTCATCTTTAATGGATTTCTAAGATTTTTAGTACATGTTAACACTTGACGCTGTGGAAGCTATCTCAAACAAATTTTCGTTCTTATGCCATCTCTGGTAAAGCAAGATGTAATAAATACGATATATAATGATGTTGCTGGTTTTATTTATTCATAAAAGTTATTCAGATTTTTAGATTCTGCTCAAATTTTGTATGTAAGACATGTAGTGATTAGGATGTCAGACAGCAAGACAACCTCTAGGCCTGCTAGGTCTCAGGCAGTATCTGTCATTGCCATTAAGGTAGCTAGATGAGAAGTGTGTGGGAGTGCTCTCTATTGCATTTACTTCCACTTATTCATGCATTTCTAGTTTAAGTTTTCCTATTCACCTCACATTCTCACCATGAAGCAAAGACTGTTCTACCGGTTACCAACAAGACTACAGGGAGTTACAGCAGCCCAAAAAGCTGCTGTGGGTTCTTTTTGAGTAGAACTCATTCATCAGATTTGTGCATATTCTAAACTGATTGGGAATTAAGCTGGAATGAGTCAGGGTGAGCTGCTGTTGCTGAAACAACCTTTCTTTCTTGTTTCTAGGAGATTACTTTTTTATTTATAGTTGAAAGTGGTTAGTAGTTTTTAAATGAAAGTTTATTTCTTCTTTTATAATTATAGCTTTGTATTTGAAAGAAATCCCCAACTTCCAAATCTCAGGATCGGTATATTGAAAGAAAGATGCTAGTTAAAGTTGTACCAGATATATATCTGTGAATTACAATTCTGTCCACATTTATCAGACAACTTCTTAAGTCTGAGAGCATAAATTTTACTGAGAAATTGAACTAGCTTCATTAGTATAAATGTGGAAGGGTGAAGAATGTTTTTTAGATTATGAAAGATTTTATTCTTCATTTACAGCTCCACAGTTCACTTGTTTAAGGTATTTTGTCAACTTACAGTTGTAATGTTAAATGACACTGATTCTGCCTTCCCAACGAGACAAGACTTTAGTAGTTGTGATTCTTCTATTAGTAGTATATCTAGACAGTTTCTTGGTTAAAAGAATTCAATATCTAATGCCTTTGTTTACTTGTGCAGTGGAAACTTCAAAAGTGTGATCAGAGAAATACATGCTTTTTCCTAATCTCTCACTGCTGCCCGTTCTTGACTGACATCTTTTTGTCTCCTTTGCCTGCAGGCATTTTTTACTCTTTTGTGATTGCAGCAGTTTCTGATTAACAGATAAATATCTTGTCCTTTTATAGAACATGTTAAAATTTAAATCATAAAAAGAATTTTTCTTTTAATGATTTATACCATAAGCAACATAGTTTGATGCCCTGCTTCCTGCTGGAAGAGAGGGGTTTCCTTTAATGTGTGAATATTTTGGTTTATGATGTTGTATAAATTAATAATACCTGTGCCTATCCATTTCTTCATATAATAACATTTGAAGTATTTTACTTGACAAAAAAGGCTTTTTCTTATAATAGTTACCTTGGTCTGGCAAGTTTACTAAAACACCAAAACATCATTTTGCATAAAATGTATTTATATGAATAGATTTTAAACTGTGGAATGAACTTGTTGCTTTTGGATGGAAAATCAAATAAGTATTTTCACCCTAGAGCCTAAATAACACATTTTGAACAAGTGTTAAACTTTTATCTCAGGTGCCGTCAGTTTCACTTGAAAATCCTAATGATGTGTTTGAAGATGGTGAAAATCCTCCAAGCAGTCGATCATCAGAAAGTGGGTTCACTGAGTTTGTACAGTACCAGGCAGATACAACTGATGACATTGATAGAGCATTAAATGAAGGTCACAGTGTGCCTGGCATTCCTATTATTGGTAGCACATCCTCAGAGACTGAGACAGCATCAACTGTGGGGTCTGAGGAAACCATTGTACAGCCTTCTTCCATGATGACACAGCTGACAGCAACTCGAAGTGGGAAAACGATCCAAAAGACTGCAATGCAGTGCTGTTTGGAATATGTCCAACAGTTTTTAACCAGATTTATCAACCTGTATATCATTCAGAGTAATTCCTTGTCTCAGCCCTTAGGGGCAGAGCTTCCACTAGACCCCACTAGAGAGCAAGGCCAGACGACAAAATGGGACAGAGAATCACAGGGTGATACTAAAGCAAAGAAAACAAACAAGAAAAAAACACCAAAAGAATACCTTCCTGCCTTTATTGCTGCTTGTCAGCTGTATCTTGAATGTTCAAGCTTTCCCGTTTACATTGCTGAAGGAAATCGTACCTCGGAATTACATCCTGGGAAGCCTGAAGTTGGTAAGCTGCACTCTTTGTTCTTTGCTTTTAAAATGGTTTGTTTGTTGGCGTCTTTTTTTCTTTTCTTAAAAAAAAAAAAAAAAAAAAAGAATAAATATTTATGCTTTGTATGTATTGTTTTTTGCTCTTCCTCTCATATAAGTTTCCTATGTATCAGTTGGTTTGCTTTTTTGAAACTAAATTATTTTCCTATAGAGTTGTAAGACTATTGCTGCCATGGGATTTGATACTAATTAATACGGAGGTGGCAAGTATAAATTATGCAAACTGAAGCCTGAGAGTAGGATCTAGGTTTTGAGATGTTCTTCCGTATGGATCTCTGATGTTGTCTTTGTCATGTTTTGCAATAACTACAGCTGACATCAAGTATGTTTTTGGCTTCATTTTAGCAATTTTGGATTGATGTACACATTGATCACTTTGTGCAATACACTGAAATTACAAGCTTCTGTCCAATAAAACTCATCCCAGATAAGAAATTAATATTACTTTACTTCTATTAAAGGAACAGTTCTTGCAAACAGTTCTTCTAGCTACAGTTGCTTTAGAAGGCAAAAAAAAAAAAAGGTGGGGTTTGTGAAGTGTGATACTGAATACAGAAATGTGATACAGATGCAGAAATGTGATTCAGATGTTGACATTTCTTGATTAATGTAAAATGGAACCTTTTAGATGGCCAGTCCTTTCAATCAGTTCGTGAGTCTTCAATTTACAGTTCTAATTTTGGTTATGCTTCTCATCTGTGACTCCTGCTTCCCATAATAGAGAATGCCAGTGGAACATGGCATGGAGAAGGTAGTTGCCATAATTTGCACACCAGTCTTTTATTCAACTACTGATATGGTTTTGTACTGCAAAAGAGGCTGCTTTTATTGAAGGGTTCCTGAATTCGATACCTGGTTTTGATGGTTTGCATTAGGGATGTGACCCAACTGCCTTTAATCAACAGCAAGAGTCATCAATCTGTTTATCTAAAGGAGCCAAATTAATCTGATACTGATAGAACATAATAGTGCTTAAATTCTGCTGTGTGCTTAATTTCTCAGATAAATGCGAGCTATTTTTTAATTGAAGAAATTAGAGAACTGAGCTTCAAGCTCAGAAGAATGTTTTTATCTGTAAACTGTAGAACATTATGTAGAATTGTTAGGTATTTTTAGGCTCCAGTTAACATTGCAAATTAACTGTTGTGGATATAAATTAGAGATTGCATCGTCCTCTTAATTCTAAATAGAAACTTTATTTGTGCCTATTAAATAACACTTATGTCAGATATAAGAAGCATTTGCCTTTTTTAGGAGCACAATCAACAGAGTCCATCTGAAGTTTTAAGAAAGAGTACTTTGGTACCTCTAAAATAAAAGGGTACATTATTCACTTGGAGAGTTGACTGTGAACTTCAGAGAATGACACTTTCATTATCAGGCCAGTGTGTAGTATCATGTAAGGGGATGGTAAGAAGAGGAAAACAACCACCTACAGTAAAAGCAGGATATGATCTAAGTATGACCAGAGTAGAATCTAAGGAGCAAGTTTCTGCCACTTAAAACATCAGTTTTCACAGATACTTTTAAAGTATTGTCAGGAAATTTTACACCTATTTTTTTTCATAGAAGCATAGAATAGTTAGGATTGGAAAGGACCTTAAGATCATCTAGTTCCAACCCCCCTGCCATGGGCAGGGAAACCTCCCACTAAACCATGTCACCCAAGGCTCTGTCCAACCTGGCCTTGAACACCACCAGGAATTGAGCATTCACAACTTCCCTGCGCAACTAATTCCAGTGCCTCACCACCCTTACAGTAAAGAACTTCCTCCTTCTATCCAATCTAAACTTACTCTGTTTAAGTTTGAACCCATTACCCCTTGTCCTGTCACTACAGCCCCTAATGAACAGTCCATCGCCAGCATCCCTATAGTCCCCCTTCAGATACTGGAAGGCTGCTATGAGGTCTCCGCGCAGCCTTCTCTTCCCCAGGCTGAACAGCCCCAACTTTCTCAGCCTATTTTCATACGGGAGGTGCTCCAGTCCCCTGATCATCCTAGTGGCCCTCCTCTGGACTTGTTCCAACAGTTCCATGTCCTTTTTATGTTGAGG
>WYDI02028663.1:0-37052 GCA_009867235.2 Psittacus erithacus
AAGCTACACGCTTTTCTAATTTACGACTAAGCTTAAACCACGACAATGATCTTAAGGTCCTTTCCAACCCTAACTATTCTATGATTCTATGATTCCACTACCTAGCAATTCATACTTTCTTAGAAGTCTTCATTTCTGAGATGCTAGCAGCATGGCAGCTGACCATCTTCAATAGCAGTTAGGCTCTTTTCAATAGTCATTCCAATCAGAAAAGCAGACTACTGGAATTCTCTCATTCTAAACAGCACAAGTGTGCATAGCTCCTCCCAGGCAGGCAGCAGGATTTGCACAAGGAGACAAAAGAATAGGAAAGCGTTCAACAAATTTGGGAGATAAAATGGTGCTTATTGGAGATTTTCACTAGCAGCAGATGAGAACCATGTCATGCTATTCAATCACAGCCCAGGAAATGAACTGCTTCATTTTCCAAAGCTTTCAGTGTTAATTTAACTTTGCTCTCATTGAAGTCAGTGGGAACCATGAACAGGTTTTACCATGAGAGTCAGATGAGCCTCAAGCAACTTTAGAAATCTGATCTTCAAACTCTGCCACCTGGGTCATTGCTCAATATATATTATATCCAAGTACACATGTACACGGTGTTTCTTGCCTTCTCTTCCTTTCTCCCAAAACACATACATGAATGCACTCACAAACACAACAACTGAAATGAAAATTGGAAGTACTCATGCAATTTCTGTCTGTATGAATTCCTCCCATTCAGAAAAAACAAAAACGAACCAAAATGAAAAGGAAAAAGAAAAAAGGCACAAAGAACAGTACACCAATCTATTCCAACCACTTTGTGGGTAGCCCAAACTTTGTCATTAAAGTACATCTTTTAAGTACCACATATGTATCTCTCCTGTAAGATTGTTCACAGTTGCACAACTTGGAACGTAGCCGTTTGATATGTTTGAGTTTAAAACAGGTACAGTGTGGATTAAGCTGCCAGGAAAGGTAAGCAGTTACGCTTATGGATTCTAACACTGCTGCTGAGCTAAGACAGAGTGTCTGAAATGAAGTTCCTATCATGACTACCTTCTGACTTGTCTTATGGAATAAAAAAAGCTATTCTCCTCTGTAGCAGTGGCTACATATCAAGGCTTCTCGAATAGATCACTGGCCAACTCCCCGGGCCAGGGAAGGGACAGATAACACACACAGTGTGAGCATCAACTTCCTCGTTTATTGCGCAGTTAATTCCTTTTATACTAGCACCTGTGGGTGGGATTACAGGTGCGTCATAGAGAGGCGGTGACTAACTTTCTATCTTCCCGTGACACCGCAAGATCTTCCAAACGCCAAACCCTACACTCCTCCATGCTGGGATCTATACTCAGCCCTCTGAATTTGAAGAGACATAAATAAAATTCTACATAAATGTATCACAAGGGTTTCTGAGAAAAGGAAAATGCTCTGTGTAACAAGAAGGCACTTGTGGGAAAAATCCACCATAGCCATCTTCGCAGGATATTATTGCTCGAGAATGAAGCCATTGCCCTATTACAATCCCTCACAGAATATCACGCATCTCAGGCAATCAGTATCTACTGACCACTCAAGGCAAGCCTCTCAATCTCCCAACTCTTTCCAAACTGGTAATACACAGAGATATGTAGAGCTCTGCTTAACAAACGCTCCCTAGGCTGTTTTGTTGGTGTCTGCATCTCAGGACACAAGTTTCTGAGAACAGCCCCCTCTCTGTCCCTTTTCTGTACTGTCACACTTCTTGGGCAGTCTTCATCTCTCACCCTTTCCCCATTACCCTCTGAGAATAGCAGCACTCAGAATTGCTGCTCTGGTTATTGAGAACCATGCTAGACCACGAGCCTCCCTACAGCAAACACACTGGCTTCCCATACATTTGTGTCTTCCCCAGTTTTGAGGTCACTCATTCACATGTAATAGCAAAGCCAGCAAACATGGATGTTTTGACAAGACTTCCATACACAATTCTTTTCAGGAGAGCAGAAAAGCCCCGCTTATAAATACACATGGATAGACATCCCTGCATGTCTACACACACAGACATTGAAAATCCATATCCATTTCCCTTTCCTGAACCTCTTCCTGAGCCAAGCCTCACAGGTCAGCTCTCGCTCAGATACATACTTTCATGTAGCCAACAATTTTGCTTTAACAGTTCACATTCATTTTTTGAAACATGTTTTTCCCCTTTCCCCCTCAAATCAGTCACTTACCCATGGCAGGCTGCACAATGAACTTCCTTCCTCATGCCTTTCCCTCGCTAGGGTTCTTTCAAACAGTTTCTATACATTTCTTCTTTATAATCCTCAGCCATCTTTCCACTGGTGTCCTTAACAGGGCCTCAAACAGTCTCCAGTATGTAAATGGAAGCCCAGCCAGGACTCATACCTTTTATATACACAGACTACTCTAGTAACTTTTCACCAACAGTTTTCCATTAACCCTTTGCTGTTCAGCTTCTTTAAGTTACCTTTACTTTGCACAGGGTATGGTTCAATGCATCCCAGCCTTGTGATTGTGTGAACATGTCTGGGGGCTGCCAGGCTCCACAGGCAGGCTCCAGCCTTCTAAGCAAAACCTCCAGTAAATGGAAGCACTTTTCAAGTTTCTCCAGGACCATCATTTGTGTGACAGAAGCTTTTATGTTAACTCCCAAGCATTTCTAGCAAGCATTTCACATTGATTTTGCTTACACAGGCAATATCCTGCTACAGCCAGCAAAAAGAAGAGAATCAAAAGAGCCTCTCTACAGAGTAAGCTTTGATTAGTCCTGGGTAGTTCTTCAGAGGTTAGAAACTCAGCCAAACATGTGACTTTGAAATTAGAATTGTACAACCAGATTAAATAAAAGAGGCATGCTATGCTAATAAAAGAAAAGATGTTAGAAAAGATACAGGGTCTAAAACATCAGTTTCATTTTGGATTTCAGAGATCAATATATTATATGGGGGATAACTTAAATGTATTGCTAAGATCACTGGAGCGTGAAATGCTATACAGACATTTTTTGAGGTTGGATAGTGTATTTGAGGTAGATAAACTACTCATTGTACTATGGATAAATAAACTGAGGCACAGAAGTTCATGTTCTTGGCTGAAATCACACAATATTAAGCAAAGCCTACTTAAAAAAAAGAACATCAAGTACTTCACTTTGAAATTATTGTTGATGAAAATCAAGTACCTAATTATAATCAAGTAGTAACAAGTTAAGAAGTCACGTGAGAGTAAAAAGGAGAAACATAGTGGAACCTGCAGGCTTGTTTTCTGAATGCAGTACATATGGGCTTGGAGTGCTTTCCAAATTATAAACCATCATTAAAGCATTATCTAAAATCAGGAACTACATCTTACAGGATATTATTTGCCCTGTGCTGCCATCCTAGCTTATGGAATTAGGGTACATCATTATGTACAGCCTGTCATGTCACCCTGCTTTTTGTGGTGGTGTGCTCCCCCCACCCCAACCCGACCTTTATTTGCTGGAACCCCCTCAAAGGGTAACCCCCAGGGGCACTCCCAATGGATGTGTCTGGTCTTGATGGCTGCACCTGGCTCCAGAGAGATTCTGTGAAGACAGATAACAATAGCCAAGGAGCTAATTTGAGCCATGTGCCCACCTAAACACAGGGCTGGTCAATGTCCTGCTAAAACCAAGTTTGGAAGAAACTAACGTTTGCAGGTGTGCAAATATGACTATGAGTCAATCATCTTAGTCCATCAATAGCGGACAGCCATGGGGCCACTGAGCTCTTCTGCACAGCAGTGGGCTGCATGTCAGGATCATCCCTTGAGCTGGGATGCCCTCCTACTCAAGACAGGGAGAGATCCCTTAATCCTCAAGCTTAAGAGAATCCTGAATGCCTTGGATACATGGTAAGTGAATTGGGAAGAAGCACACTGAAACTCTGAAATCTTGGCTAAGTGATAGAATGGATTGATTTCACTTAATCCTTTAGGCATAAACATTGAGCAAGTCTGGGACTCAGTCTGGATCCAGCCGCGCCTGAACTCCCCTCTGAGTAGTTTAGAATGCAAGGGAATTCTTTCTGAGCCTCATGACTCAACAGGAGGGCATTCCTGATGGTTTTGTCTGACCCTGTCCCCTACACAGTAAATACTCAAGTGTACCTGCCATTAAATGCTGTTAAAGCATTGTCCTATTTACCTCTGAATTTTCTAAACTCACTGTCTTATACGAATGAAATCACCTATTACTGCTTCCCTCTTGCGAATGAAGTGCATGACTCCATCCGTGACACTTTTCCACCAGTTTAAGCAAAACTTCATGAGGAAATCTAGCAATTCTTTATAACTATTTTGCAACATCTACTCTTCAAACATCAGCTTTCACTATGGTCTCAATCCTGCAAGACGCTGAGTGCCCTCAGTTGCCATTTGACAATCATTTTGGATTAAAATCTCATAAACTTGATTACAAAGTCACACTTGACTGCTAAATTCCTCAGGAGAAGTCTAATTTATCTGGGATAAATAAGAGCAAAAAGAAAAAAGGAAAACCTAACTGCAAAGCTTCTGACACACTGGGCCCTAGCACTCCCTTGCATTCCACTGCACTGATGGAAAATGGCCCACAGAATAAAAAGGAAGACAATGTGAGTCTTTCAGTTGAAAGTTATACTGTGTAGTCATTTATTTCCTTCTGAAGTTGCTCGATTGACAACAAAATCTCTTAAGTTGGTAAATATTAAGGGCAAGGAAGAATGCCATTTTTTCTCCTTGACAGATGTATGATATCCAGTCATTAAGGGAACAGTGGACACTGATGTTTTCCATGACAAACTGTATGAACAGTGGAGAAGTCACATGTTGTTAATTCAAAGTGGGGAAAAAAAGCCAGGTTATTTAGGAGTGGCAGGAATGGCAACTCTTGCTTCAAAAAGGGTGTTTGCAGACACTGCACATGATTCATCCAACTACATTGCATCACTACATGTAGGCAGGAGTACTTCAGTATATGTGACATCAGCATCTTTCTCCTATTTTGGTCCTGAATGCGTCTCATCTTTACACACCAGAATAATTATTATTACCAACAAAGAGTGTTTACAATCTGATACAATGAACTGGAAGAGAAGTCTCAGAAAGCTCATCCATTTAAAAACAACCCAGGGTACAGATTAATTAGTTTTCAAGTCATCATTAGATTATTTTATCTGATCTCTTACATAAAACAAACCTTAAAATATCACCCGATCCTGCTTGCACTGAGTCCAATGACAAAGCACCACTGTTTGACTGCACATCAGCTCCACCTCTCTCAGAAATATACTTCCACAGATGCACAGAAAAACGTGTGCAACCAAAATGGGAAAACAAAAGCTTTTAATCTAAACCAGTAGCATCTCCTCCTCTTGCAGCAAACCACTATTTGTTTGGTACAAGTAGTTATTTTGCAGCCAGCACTAACTAGACCACTTATTATTGCAGCCTGTCTAATTTCTCATCCCAAACTGCAAGTGGTATCCAACATATACTGAGAGCCCAAGGATACAAGAATTAGAGCTGCAGTGGCTCCAGCTCAATGATTCTTGTTATGCAGTATTCAGGGTTTGCTCTATTACAGAGAAACAGATTTACTGCAACTTGTGGACACTCATTCAAGCTTCAAGCAGCAGAAAGTCTGGCCAAGCAATGATTCATCACAGCATTTATTATATTAACAGAATGATCTTTCAGCTATTGTTCATGTGGATTTACTGACAGGAAGAGAGCAAAGAATGAAAAGTAGTGACAGGAGAACAAAGCTGACAAAAAGCCTGAGAGCAAATGTTGCCTTATGTTAATCATGACGCCATAAACATGCAAGTATTTTTGGCTGGGGCAAGTCTTATTGGTTAGCAAAAAGAGGATTTCTAACATTTTTCCTCTTTCTTCATCCTAAGTTTCAGCACAAGTCTAACTTCAGGATTTCAAGACTGGAAAACTTTAGAAGACAGACATGCCTCCTACAAAACTGGCTTTAGACAGATGCCCACTGAATGCCGATGACGTTTAGTGTAGAAGCGGGAGGAACCATGTGTCAAAAAACAACAGGTCACATACAAGATGGGCTTAAACCATGACACTAACGTGTCTGCTTATTGAAGAGAAGGGTTTGAGACATGTTCTTCTCAGGAACATACAAATGGCCTACAATGGAGTTTTCCATTTTGCATATATTCAAGTACCTGGTTTGCATTTAGTATCTGACATCAACAGTGGACTGTTTTGAAATGCACTATTAATATAATTAATAGTAAATACAATTGATGAAACTGATTCAAAAATCTATCATTAGGATGTGAGGGAGTTAAATAATAAGTTATTACTTGTTTAAACTGTTAAGGATAAAATGCTGATAGAGTTTTATTCATAAGAGAGTTCTTCAGGAATAAAGCAGCTATGCAGGCTGACATTAAACCAATTTGAGGACAGTAGGAACAGGAAGGAGTTCTCAGGTTTACACTTCAACTGTGGTAGAGAATCCTGAAGAAACAAAAAGAAGAATTAAAAGTTCTTTTCAAAATGCAGCACAACTCTGCTTTTGCAGCACTTCTACCATGAGCAGTGGTGAAAGGTAACGTTCCCTTTTAGTATGACAGGTAGAATTGTCACTTAGTCCATCAGGCCATTAAGCAAGCATTTTGTAGCTTCCATAGCACCAGCATTCTAGAGAATTTCCCAGTGCCTTTTCAATCAAGACAGTCTGGCTAAAATTGCACTATCTGACCTTCCGATTAATGCCCCTGCCTCTTGCCTGTCATACTAACACAGACTTTGCGGGATAGTTAGGATTCATCTAGAAGTGATATAATTTCTGCCTTTGTCTTTCTTTTCTGGACACTAATGGCTTTTAGTCAGTCCTCTTCACTTAGTGTATGACACATGTAGCCATTCTATTTTAGCTGTCCATTAACTTCAAGCATTATGACAATAACACAGCACCTCCTCATAGAAGCTGAGTTGAGCTGTACGTATTAAATTTCTACCAGTCCTTTGCTTATAAAGGTGCTGGTTTCAACTGTCAGGAATGTTTATTTGGGTGCAACAATATCTATTACTAATTAAAAAAGGCTGCTTAAACAATTACCAAGGGTCACAAGGCCTAGGGATTCAACATTAGTGTTACTGGCCAGTTTCTCCATGCATTTCTGTCCAGTGATTATTTTTCTATGAGTTATCTACATTTTAAGCAAGAACTATGGAAAAGAGTCAACAGCCTACAGTTGGTGGTCTGAAGTCTAAGGCCTAAGCATGGTATGTGACACTGCTTCCTTCAGATCATGCAAAGTACAGCCTATAGATAGCACTCCTAAGCAGGAAGTAGTATATACATTTGTACGGATACTTGCAGGATCACTGAAAAAAAGTACTAGGGGGAATTGATCCTATTAGGAAAATGATACCTGTAGTCCTACAATCTTTTAAATTCCTATGATCTTTTAAAATAACATTTCTGCTCTTTAGGCTTCCAATGAAACATCTGGAATATCCTGTGGAAATAACATGTATTGGATCACTTTTTGACTGTGTTTACATTTTACTCAGTTGTATCAACCTGACATCTGGCCAGTACCTATATTATGACTGCATTACAAAGCATTTCAACTCCATTTTAATTCCTCAAACCGCTTTAAAGAAACAAGAAATCTCCTGTCTCTCACTATATTAGGACATCAGAGAGACAAAGTCTCTAGGTACTGTTGAGAGGTTTCAGAAGCTCAACTGTTCCTGTTGGAGTTTCTCTAGCCAGGCAACAGTAAGGTTCCATCTGAAGTTAGATGGCATTTAGGTGTCTGAGGCAAAGGTGTTTTATTCTGACTCCGCTGTATTTTTGTGTGTGATTGGGCTCCGAGTGAAGTTAACTGCAATTTGCCCTTCCCCAGATGAATTTGCCCACTGATGTGTGTGTGTTAGGACACATTAAACAAAAGGTACCTACTTATTCCCTGAGTGCTGAGCTTTCTTTCTCTATCTTATCAGATTTTAAGAAAACCCAGTCATGATTGGGATAGAGAGAGAACCATCAGGTGAGTAAGTATCAATAGCAAGAACCTGTTCTCTTTGGTTCCAACTCTTCTCTGTTAATCTGAATACAACAGATCAAAGAAAATTGCTGGGTGCATTTCAGGCAAGGCCCTGCACTCAAACCTACGAAGACAACTACTGTCTGTTTAGATACACAGCTGGTGGCAGAAGTGGGGGCAGAATAATGGTGTCTGGGACAAAAGACAGCTGAGGAGAAGAAAAAACCCAGTCACATACCAAATGCACTGCCAGGCAACTCAAAGTGCTCAATTTCATATAGCTTGGTATCTCAGGTGCTCTGAAGTCAGGGAAATGGCAAGTAGAAGACTCCCCAAAATCTTCTATGCCAGTTATTTGTCATGATGAATGTTAATTTTGTAGGTGAATTTGGAATTACATGCTCAGGTATCAAAACAAACCATAGAAATAGCCCTGTATAGACAGCTATAAAGCAATGTGGTTTTACCCTCTTCCTGAGGATAAAACTTCTAGAGCATGTCTGCCTGCAAAACCCCATGGCACTGTTGCACTTGTAATGTAAGCTGATCACACAGGCTAACAATAGGAGGTAAGTTTAAGCTCTCAGAGTAAGGTACAGCAAGCAAAAAAGAATCAGCACGAAGCTCTATAGGTGGCTGCAGAGTCCCCATGGATTCTTACTGCACAACTTGCTTCTTCACTCCTACCTTATAGCAACACAATAAGAGCTATCACCCCTACTTATAGCAACCCAATAAGAGCTATCACCACCTGAATCACTGTGACACCCTGTTTCCCAAGGGTACTGCCTGCCTCTCCCTGTCCCAGATCCACTCAGCTCATCCACTCAGGCAGCTCGCTGCCACCTGAGTAAGGTTTAGCTTACACTTAACTGGGAGAAGGCTCCTTTTAGGCTGCTAAAGAAAGACTATACAAGATTGTCTACATAACCACAACTAGCCCAACCACCTGCAAAGGGTTATGACTTAGCACTATTTGTCCAGCTTGGAAAAACCCTATTACATGTATTTTCAGCTTGAACCACATAACAAATATCCATGTAGGAAACTGAAAATACACAAGCCTTTCAAGTCACCGTTTCTTAAATGTGGGACAGAATCAACCCCTATTGTAATTTCTTTTTCATCTTTACACAGTGTGGCTACGTACTGCATGAAAATACTTTGTTACACTCAGAGACAATGCAGCTGAGTAATAATGCTTAATTTTGCACTGAAGGAGAAAAGTTTTTTTTCTGACGTGTGTCTTAGAACCTATAACACTGAGACATCTGAAAATAGATGAGAGACTTTAGTCTGATCATACAAATTCACTGCTTTTTGCAGTGCTACAGCTCAGACCGACATTAATAAGGAATTATACAAAAGCCTACTTGATTTTCTGTATGTTGCTAGTCAATTTCTATTTATGCTATAAACCTAAATTTCAAGGTAAAAGGCATTTTATTATTAAGATTAGTTACATGCTTAAATGCCTTAAAAAAACCCCAGCCATTAAACATATGAAAAAGGAATTGTTAAACCCCAAGCTTAACCCAAAAACCCCAAGGGTGTGTGTATGTGCCAAGCTGGGGTATTAAAAATGCAATGAGCTACAAAACATTTTTTAAAGCAAAATGCTTTCACGTAACTCTTGAGAACTCTTGACTTGTGTATGTGCATGCCCATACAGACATGCACGCTGAAATTAACACAACTTGCCCTCATCTGCTCTAGTGCAGCTCTTTCTGATACCATTATTGAGATCATGCAATAGAAGGACATGACACTAGAAGATATAGATGACTCCTGTTGAGATGATTTTGGAAAGTAAGGGAGAGATAGGTGAATTACAGTGTAAGGACAGAAATCAATTTTTATGGTAAAAATCAGATGATGGACTTATATGACACATGACTATTCCCCAAAATCACTCTGTAACATTAGAAGTTCTCTTTCTTAGGCTGAAAGGGAAAATATTTGCAGTGACATCAAATGCAGAGAGAAAAAATGAGACAAGGAAACAGAAGAACAAAGTAAGAGACAAGCCTCAGAAAATATACACACCAAGCTGATGACAGCATTAGCTTGGTTATAGCAACAGGGAGGCTTTAGCATAAAATGTTGGACAATGTAAGGTACAAACAAATTTGTTAAGACATGTCCCTTGTCTACTAAAACCCAACAAAACCATAGGTATAGATATCATTCAAAGTAACAGGTATTAGGCGGATGGACAATGAAATCTCTTTTTCCAATAACATACAAAATATCACCACAAATGTTCCTAACAGTGCAGTTCATCATGAAATGTGGGGCTCAAGAAAAGCTGAATGGAACAACAATAAGGTTGTCTATAAGCTAATTGTGACTAAACAAATAGCTGGTAACATTTCCTTCTGATTAGACAGTGTCTGCATAAATTACAGAACTCTAATTAATGTCAGGAGCTACACATAAATGAAACTGATTTTAATCCCACGAGGTATATTGCTACTATTTACTATGAATCAATGTACATAAAAACTTTGCTTACTCTTGTTTTGCTCCCAGCATGGAGGGTATGTTAACCTGCCCAACTTCATATAGTAACCAATTGTGACCATTACAATCCATATAATATATCAGATTTAAAGCAAAAAATTGAATCCAAGCAACACCTTTCCATATGGCCAATTAGTGAAGTCATAAAATGCACAAAATATATGATGCTGTATTGAACATCTGTGCTGGTTATCCTATGGGAATTTTTAATAAAGGACCAAACAGCATACTGATGTTAATTCTATGTTACCGGGACTTTAAATAAAAAACTAAAATAAATAGCATCCATTAAACTGATCATACTGTTGTAACTCAAATTGTGTTTATTATGCTAATGGAACATGAAATTAAGAAAAAGACCTTTATGCCAGTGGAATTAATTAATGAGCTTTATGAAGGCATTGGGATGTAATTTATTTCTAGATAAGTAAGTCTAATTTGCAGTTCCATGGGTCTCTGCAATGCTGATTGTAATAGTTATTCCTGCAGATGTGCTGCTCACAGCATGTCTTTCCATTAGAACTGAACACCTCATTATATAAACTGTACCTAATTAAACATAATACAGTGGTGACTTGTTAAACTGGCCTTTTTAAGTCAGCAGCTGCCTAAGCTAATAATACCGTACACAAGATTTATATCATCTACTATATAATACTGATATTAAAATATACTGCCCAAGGGATTGACAACTAATTTAGCAGTATGTAACAGGTACACTTCAGATTCTGCAATGCAGATTAAAGACTACCAGTCTATAAAAATCAAATGAATTAAAGTCTATTTGGAGTTCTAAATAATTATGAAAGTTTTTTAATAGCTTTGTTCTTTTAACAGGT
Organism: Psittacus erithacus; assembly: GCA_009867235.2. NCBI lineage: Eukaryota > Metazoa > Chordata > Aves > Psittaciformes > Psittacidae > Psittacus > Psittacus erithacus. The sequence continues at coordinate 11,384 of WYDI02028663.1, forward strand.
TATTTTAAAAACCATAATCACAGAATAACACTTTTCCTATGTTCTTTCTCCATATCTGATGGGGTGTTTTTCTTATGTGGTCTGGATTATTACAGTATTTGAACACAATTAGGTATGAGCTGACTCACTTTGTTTCAGGTAAAATAAACTGAGGAACTGCCAAGACAGATGCAGCAGCTCTTTCTTTAACTGTACAAGTTTGATTCTGTGACTGTTCTGCACATGCCCTTCTTTCCACCAAAATGGAAAAAACGTTCAAAATATGACAGTCTGTCTATTTTGGTCAGAAAATGAGATGGTCAGAAAAGACAGTGAGAAGAGACTGATTCTCTCATGCGATAAGATATGAACATTTGAAAATGACAAGAATATTTTGGTTAAACAGTGTTTGATCATGAAAAATTCACATTCTGTACACACCCGTGGTGTAAGACTTGTTTTCTGTTTCTCTTGTCTTCAGAGGCTGAATCAGTTGCCCCTTTATGTTCTAATGTAGAGTGGGATTACTTCCGTTCTACCTATTTTGCCAGTCTCTGTATGAAAGAGAAACATTTTGCTCACAAGTATATGAGTGGAATAACAGTTACCCCTTTTTCTCCTCAGAAGCATGTGATTCTTCCTTTCTCCCTTGCTCAACTAAGTGAAAGGGGCTCACCTTCACTAGCTCCTGCTCTTTCCCACATCTGAACCATCTGGAGAACATGAGCAGCCCTGCATGTTGCTGCCACCTCTCCTCTGAATGAAGAGAAAGAGGCTCAAATTCTAAACATCCTTTCATAAATGCCTTTCAGAGCAATACATTTGAAAACATGCATGAATTTAGTCAAAGACTTGAGACGATGTCCTGTATCAAGACAGAAGTTCAAAGTCAATAAACGTCCACACATTTGCTCAGTATGCACTTAAAGCTCCCAACAACATTCAATTTCTTGCACAAAGATGACACACACAAGAAGGGAAATGTGGTTATATTACATGAAGCCCATCACTTGCTTTGGATTCTTTTCAAGTATTAGAAGAAAAGATTCAGAGTCAGATCAAAGTTCCTCTGAGCCACTTCCTCTGTCTTACTGAACACATAAAAAAAGACAGTGTTCTAAAATCAACCACTGGTTTATCTTTGTTTTCAGTAAGCTGTGACAATGGAACCCCAATCCTCTTCTAAAGACAGCTGCTCTGATAGCAGCAAGCTCCGTCACTCTCATAAACCTTAATATCTGCAGCATCATGCTTTACTTTTAAGGTTTCTTAGTAAAGACAGTTTGACAATCATTCTTCTCTTCTTGTCAGAATCCCTGTATCATTCTGGACTGCAGTGCGAAATACATGAATCACTGCAAATTAAGGTAAAATTACAATTTGTGCTAGAGCTACAGATTGAGAGAAAAGAGATCTGCCCCATCTTAAAGGATGTGCATCAAGGAACAAAACTATGTACAATTTAACTGTATTGGCAGAAAATGAAGAGTGGGTTTCCCGATGGAAACAGCTTGTACTCAACTAGCTTATCCCACCACAGAAGGGAGGCTGTTGTGGTAGAGCTGACAGCATATACAGCGCTCCAGAACAAAGACTAAACCAGGTATTTGCATGGGAACCTCTGATTAGATGCAAAGCCTGTAAGGGAAACAATTTCCTATGTAGAAATTTTTCCATAATCACTCTGTTTGAACTCTGCCTTTACCAAGGCTGCATTTTAATTTCCTGGACGTCATCATTTACTTCATGCTTTCAAAACAGAGTCCTACATCTAATGTATTCAATTCTTGCTTGGGATGTTCTCTTGTGAAATCTTTTATTATAAAATCCCTGTACTAAAACAACTGCCTTCAAAATAAAGCATCCTGTTTCAATTCAGAAACAGAGCTCTTGTTTTCATAGAAGTCCCATTTAAATTGCTTCACTATCTTTCAATAATCAAATATGAACCATAACAGAACAGCAACATAATTTGCTGTGAAAGAAAGATTGAGCAGAATCAACCAACACTAAGAAGAAAATAGGAGCTCATGAGCGCCACGGGTCCGTTATTATTGTTAATTAAAATATTCCAGATTCATATTCATTTCCTTTGCCCACTACTTTTATTATTTGACCTGCCTTGAAATGGGAACTACAAGCACTTTGAGAAATGGGTTGAAAGACTCAGTTGTTTCACAACAGACTAAGTAGTTACTTCTCTATCCTCTGCCAAAATGCATTTTAGTAATGTATTACAGCTAAACTCCTCCATGACTCACCACAGATACCCTCTGCTTAAAGCAAGAGAAAACTAGGAAAATGTTTTCTCTATACCTCCGTCCATCTTACTCTGCTTGGTTCTGGTGAAAAAGAAATCAAAACCTAAATACAACAAGACGGGTGGCTGCCCAATGCTGCTGGTGTGACCGACCTTCCCAAGGACATTTACAGCCTCAGGAAATCAAGGAAACTGAAAGTAGTATCTGGATAATTTTGATGCTTGCATGAGCTGAGCTTTTAAAACCTTTGTGAGAAAATGACGTACAACTGGTGTGATCTTGAAGGCGCCTGAGAAAACTGGCTTGAAAGTTATACTGCCCATTTAATTTCTTTCTTTTACAGTTACGTAGTGCTATACACACAAGCACTTACCCTGGAAGCATAAAAAAGATTTTACACCATCACTTCTAGCTGATCTTCAGCCTCCTGGGGAGATGAAGGAAGGAAACAACTGGGATCAACCCAATAAAGTCTCTCAGGAACGTTCCTCTCTGGAAGAAACTAAAAATATGCAATAATAGGACAAGTGGGTTAAAAATTACCCAGTATTAAAAGACCTCACAACAAGACAGCTCTTATTTCAGCCAAGTGCTGCTACCATAGAGTCAAAAGAAGCTGCTGGATGAAAGAAAATGTTATGAAATTACTCCTATTTTTCAGCTCAAACCAAATGCAGAAGCTTATTCTCCACTGCGCTGCCAAAGACTTTAGTCATAGATTCTCTACAATTGTAATCCTCTTCCTGGAATTCTTCAGTATGTATAAAGAGACTACTAAAGAATTGTTTACATATCACCCACGGAAAAATCAGCATCACATGGTAAATGGGGACAACTGCAGGAGACACAAACAGTACTTCTGTCCAAATAACTCTAGAGAACCTGTGTCTGAGTGAAGCAAAAGCTCCTAATCCACACGCAAGACAACAGAAACCCAGCAAAGTTCCATTCCCAAATGCCTCACACTATCAGTTCTCCAACAGAACAGCCATTGTTTGAAGCCCTGAAAAATAACGAAGTTTTTTTTTCTCCTAATGACTTGAAAGGCAAAGAGAAAGTATATGCATGTTACTCTGAGTTCATTTTGTTGCCAGAACTCAGCTATTGTAACACTGGGAGGTCACAGAGACACCTTGACACAATAGCACAGATAGGTTTGTTAACTGCCAACAGTTACAGCACTAATATCTTTCCAATTATAATAGGATTTTCATGATCTGGGGGGTCAGCCTCCATTCCCCATGTGCATACCATAAAGTAGAATTCAGCCAGTTGCTTCTGCTCCCATCAAGAAATCTCCCGACTTCAATGTAAACAGAATCAGGCCCTTCATGTGCACACTAGATAAAGCAGATGCTTCTGTCCCAATCTTTTCTGAATACATCCTTTTGATGCCACAAAGGAGATAAGATGATCTGATAAAAGTAATAGATGAAATTACATTATTATCTATACTATCTCCATTAGAAGATATAAAAAACTCTGTAGTGTCTGTATGTATTACCATAAGCTACAGTGAAAGTTGACCTGGTTTCCAGGGGACAGTTTATAAGTGCGATGCTGCAGCAGTTTTTGATGATACACTTTTCTACCACATTTCTCATGCCAGTGAAGATTAGATATGTCTGCAAAACACAATACAAATACAGCACCAGAATTTTATCTTATCCCTTGGCCACTAGCTATGAGGTAAATGGTTCAATATTGCTTTCTACATAAATAGGAATCAGCAAGACTTTTCTGTGGAGATTTTTAAACAGACAGACATTACCATTATTGTCATTGTCCCTAACGATAAGAATTAGTACTTTTTAATTGCATGTTCTCTTTCCTCCCTCTTGGAAGGCTCCCGCACAGAATCCCTCCATGATATATTTTAAAAGCACTGGCATTTTGAGTTAGATTTCTCTAGTTACAGAAGCAAATTGTCATAGCACCAGGGTGAAAACCAGTAAACAATCCACAGAAGGAAGCACAGATTGCCTAGTGAAGGGAGCGACAGAAGGGTAGGTTTTGGGCCATTCTCATTCAGATGGTGCCACAGGGGACACAGGAGGTAAGCCTAGGACAATCAGGTTACATGGTTTTCAAGGCCCAGGACACGCTCTATTGCATTACAATTTAATACATTAGGAACTGCCCTGGAGTAGTACTATAGACCTCAGCTAGGCTTGTGTGATGCACTCAGAAGAGTTTAAACTCCATCAGGAAGGGCTTACGCGAGGTGGGAAGGAAAGGAATGTTACTGACTCTCCAAACAGGGAATCAAGTCAGAAAGGATTTTGGCAGAAAGCTACTGGATGATTACCCTGCATGAAGGAATCTCAGGCCAACTGGATCCCAAAATAACACCTCTTCCTGCCAAACACCTCCTTGTCTCCGGCCTTCGTCAATTACTGGAACACACACCATAATACTGAACAGCACTGGTGTTAGTGAAGTTATTTTTCCTGAAACTGAGACCACCACAAATTCAACACATAACTTAAAGGAAAGAGTTAGTGGGGAAAAGTAAGAGTAAAAAAAATGCAAAGATGCCTTTGATTCCTTCTCTCTTTGCAAAATAAGCCAGATTCCCAGCTAATGCATAGTCTCGTTTTTCCATTCATACCCACTGAGTTCTGATACTCTGTACAATGGGTGTATTTAACAGCAGGGCTAAGAATAAACTTGTAGACTCAGCCTCAGCACTTTCCAGACCCATACAAGCACATAATGTGGTGCAAGGCCATAAAGCTGCCCACATTCCTACCCTTTTCCCAACCATACCACTACTTCTTCCCCTCATGAGCTGAAGATTGCCCCAGTCACCAAGGGAGTTGTCAGGCTTCATGACTGAGTCTTTGTACAAAAGCTCAGCTAAATGCAGAAGTGCACATACAACTTCTGACCTCCAGTGAGAAAAACGAATGTAAATTTTGTGCTCCTTTTAGCTTTTACTTGTTTCCCACCAAGTCTTTGAATACTTTCTCTGCCTTACTCCAAATTCTCAACTTTTGAATAACCACATTTGCAGCTCTGCTAATTTTGCTGTTCTGGGAACACAGCAAAATCTGGCTGCCACAACTGTGTTTCTTTTGTGTTCAAAACTGCATCACTTATGCATTTAAAAATACATATGATATTTATAAAGCCTACTCAAAACATTACTAAATTGTCCCATTTTCATGTTTTCATGACAATTTATATGTTTTCCATATGGGCAAGTGCTGACAATATGATACAAGCTTAATGGAACAAATTGTGGTTTCTCTATATTGTCTTGGCATCAAAAAATCTACACTTGCATAAAAATAACTCCACTATTTTCCAGGGACGATTTTTCATTAGTGTAACATTAAGTGTTGTTCCCTCTTTCCTTTTACTTAAAAATGTGCCAGAAATTGTCACTGCTGACCTCACCACTGTATCTGGGAACACTGAAAATTGATTGAACAAAGCAGCCGATATCCAGAGAGTGCAGAATTATTCAGATGAGTTTTCTATAACCCACTGTGAGCTCCACAAAAGACTCAGGTTAGGGAGGGGAGGGGAAAGCTCCCTTACTCTTGGCTATCCACAGGCAGACAGAACTCAACTCATCCCATCTACACTGCAATGGTACTTCTTTTCACTTCCTCCAACTTTCCAGAAGCAGGAAGAGCTAATGCCTGCAAGCATTAGGAGAAGGCTGTGCTAAAAGACCAAAGCTGAAAAAGCTGAAGTAAATGATTTCCTTAAAAGTTCTCGAAGACTCTGATGTGGCACTGAAAAGAGCTATTATTCTTAGACTCCAACAGCATATGTACTTCGGCCATCTCTATCCAGTCCTGGCTGCCTCCCTCTCCCTACCTCACTGCAGAGCTGTCCTTTCATTCTACTCTTCTCTTTCTCCAATTACTGCAGTCCTAATGTAGAGAAAGCTTTCCCTGACCTGAAGCTCCTTGGTGGGCAGTCAGATGAGCTAGCTTTCTCTTCATTTAATCTAGTTCCTACATACGCTTCACAACATGACAGACATGTCAAATGAGCCATCCACCAGGCCACTGACAGCAGTTTCCGGGGCATAAGAGAGGCAGCTGATGAAGAGGAGATGGTTGGAGGGAGTCGGGAAGACAGGAAGCCACAGGTAATGTCACAAGCGCCCTGCTGAAAACTGACAGCTTAATGGGTACGATACTGCCACTTATTTTAGGTACCTCAAATCTTGCTCTTGAATAATGTACTTACTACTGAGAAGTTAAAGTAGAAAACAGATTTTGTCAGTTAATAACAAAGGCTAATGCTATAGAAGTTGTGGGTAATAGTCACCACTTCAGTCACAGTCTGAAACGTTTTGCTTCCTAATGGCTGAATGTTGATGAAAGTTGCTACGCTGATGGAACAAAACCAAGTTAATTCATCCACAGAAAAAGCAGCTGGTATCACACACAAACCTTTTCCTGGGCAGCCTCTCTCTGGGATAGGCACTGGGCAATCTGCTTAAGAAGCAGGCTCAAGAGATAGCTGACTCAGACGTTCTCTGAACAAGCTTTGTATTAACTAACAAGAGATATTCAGTCCCCAATTGGCATTTCCTCCTACAAGAAGAAAGCAGCACTTCCACCAACTGTTCTCTGCTGAGGTGACTCACCTCAGTGACACTGCAGTCCGTGGACATGCGTACACTTCCATTTGTACCTCCCACGTCTGATAGGAAAAAATCTGCAGCAAGCATGAGAAAAGGGCATAGACTGTCACTTCCTTTTTTAGCAAGACTCAGTTTTCAATCAGTTCAATGCACTTCAGGTAGTCTCACTGCCTCCACACCACCACATCACCCCATGCTCACAGCAAACTGACACTTCCATGAATCTAAATCAGAGTGCCGCTTCAGCAGAAGTTTCCATCGCTGGCATTCTGCCACTCACTTTATTCTGTTTGTTCTGACTCATGTTTTCTTCCCCCATTAGCTTCATTTTCCTCATTTCATTAGACTGTCTTTAAAAGAGCTTGTGGCTGAGGTCTAAGGAAGTTCAAGTAATAATTACTTTCACCTTTTTCTTTAGCAGGTTCTTTAAGGATAGATCTCTCAACAGCACTCATAAGATGAGCATTAATAGCAAACAAAATGAGCTTCAGAGGAACAGAACCTAATAATGACTTCTCCTGTTCTACTTGTGGGTTGTTTTCAGATCAGGTACGGTATACACATACAGTTTAATTAGGACAAATTCACTGCTTACTTATAATCTCTTCCTTTGCTAAACTACCATGCCAGTAGTGTTGAATAGGCTATAAATCAATCTGATGTTCATGCATAGTGTTGAATCTCTCTCACCAATTAAGCATAGTTTTGGAAAAGCTCTGGATCCCAAAGTTTATATGATGAACATTTTGGCAGAGAGCTGAATATTCCCTATTAAGATGCACTACACAGAGTAGCAAGCTATATTCTGCAGTGGTTCATTTATCACCTAAGCAGGGTCTTGCTTAAACACCTGTCTGTTCCCCTTGCACGGCAATAGCCTGGATTTCAAACAACTGATTGCTCGGTAGCAGGGAGAAAGTTTCCACACAGGAAACTGCTGAGTCTACTCTGTGAAATATAGTAGAATTAGTGAAAATGAGGCAAACTTCCTGGAAGCTGTACAGGGAAACACTGCCATCACCACCTACAGCCTTGAAGCCTAGCAAAATTGCTCATTTGGCTTAAACAGTGAGTTATCATCAGACTACTAATGATTCTTGATTTGTCCATGGTGCATCAAACTACATAGCTGGAGTTTTCACTTTAGTTCTTCATGCTCAAAATGATTCAATAGTCACTGAAATCATTAACCAAACAATAATTTCAAAACCTGAGTTCCAATAAAATGAAATGGTACAGAATATGGACCACTGGGTGAACATTATCCTAAGGAATTCTGGTGCCTGAATGGACAAATGGGATTCTTTCTTTATGAGGAAATGAGTAAGCAGAAGAAATCTGTTCACAGGGAAAAGGAAAATAGGTGTCTTTGCTATTTCTCTAGGTTGGATTAACAGTGCTAACACTCCCAGGTTAACCTGATCTATGCATTACAGTAAATGGAATTCCTCGCTTTTCACAAATCATTTGAAAATGAGCTTTTTCATATTATTAATCACATATTGAATCCATTTCAGTTACATCATAAGCTTCAGATGTCCTTTTGCTTCTGGCATCTCTCTGCATTTCACTCTTAAAACTTGTTTTGATGTTTAAAAATCCATGCCAAAAAATACTGAGATACATATATACGGTCACCAAACTTACATGCCATTTGCCAAACATAAAAGAGCACCACAGCACATCTATTAAAACCCCAAGACAACATACAGATTTTCAGGAATGATAACACATTGTAGTCACATCACTTTAATTCTTACCATACATTTTCTTTACTGGACAGAAGGCTTGGCCAGTCCTGGTAATGGAAAATAAGACAGAGGAGAACACCAGGCGTTCAAAAATTCCCTACAGAAAGACTCCAAGAGCCAAAGGATGCACGAAGAATACTACTTGATTTGGAATCTAAACCATTCCCTCCTGACTCTACTTTTTTTCAACAGATGTATTTGAGGTGTACAAACACTGAAAGTCTAGACTCCTTTTTACATAAATTTGATGTTTCTACCCTAATTATTGTTTATATTGTACATCATTGAGGCGTGATTATGTTATATTTAAGTATTCCTAAATTAATTCACATTAATCTACTTACCTAAATTACAGCTGAAAAATTATTTTAATGTGACATCCTGTTAATTTGTTCCTTCAGCACTTCAGCTCTGCAGCTCTGGGGCAATGCAGCCGCATCCCATCTAATGCAGGAGTTTCAAAACTACACAAAGCTAGAAACACAGGAATTGCCATCCATGACCAGAGCCACAAGCGGGAATTGTAGGAACTGCCATTCATGACCAGACTCACAGGCCATCCACTCTAACATCCTGTCTCCTGCAGAGAAGATGCTCCATGTGAAGGTGGAAGAAGCCCAGCAGTAGGCAGTAACAAAATATAACTTGAAATGCAGTTGTATGACACAAATGAAACCAGGGATTTTAAGGACAACTACCATGAGAGCACAGATGAAAAAACAACAATAAGTAAGTGTTTAAAGAACACCAGGATGTTTCTTTTATGTGAGTTTTCATCCCAGTGACTCTTGATACACCTCTGACACTCCAGCATGGGACACAGCTACAGGCAAAAGATGGAAATGTGCATTTATTCTAAGTAGGGCTGTTTAAAGAGTGCTCTCCAAGTAGCCCACATATTTTTAATTGGGGGAAGTACCTGCTTTTGCTTATGCTATCTTATATCAGTAGTAAATCTAATTGCACTGGCTCTGGTTTAAAAGGGCAAAATGGGGAGCAGAATTTAGCCACTATGTGGCTACTACCTTTGGGCATACCTGTGAGCATGTGAATCGTACAGAAGTTAATGATCTTCATCAATGACTGAATTCCAGCAATCCAAGAGCATCTGTACACAGGAAGGCCTGGCAAAATCCCAGCCGCAGAAGTCCCACTTCTCTTACCCTATCTTCAATTATTCCACTAGAGTTGAGAATCCTGATTTCCCCTGTGCTCCCTATAACTTCAATTCACACAAAAACTGAGACAAGAGACCTTGGTTCTCCTTCTCGGAAAACTTTCACAATAGCCCTCTTCCACATCTTCCAGGAGAAGGCTCTGCATAAAGGAAGATACTCACTGAAGGTTTGAAATGAGCTGCTACAAAAAGCACAGGTCTTGTAATAAAACCTGCACTAAATTGTACAGCAAAGGGGAAGATCTCCTTGAAGGATGTGAAATCAAGCCTTCCAGCAGGGATTAGACTGTAACTCCACAGGATGGAACTTTGCTTTTTAAGACTTTTTCTTTACATAGTAAAAAAAACTCAGCTTTGAGATTTTTCAGCAAACAATGTTAGGAATGCCATATGAAACTGAAAATCTTTTCAGCCCTATACCTTTTGTGTGTACTTTGCAGTACAGTCTAATTATAGAATCACTTATTTGTCAATATTGTACTTTTTCTCCCACAAAGTCAGCTGTAATATCAAATCGTATCTTTCATTGCCATAATGGCACAGTATGTCTTTACTGACAGACTTTTATGTGATTACACTCTCATCTCTCTTTGGGAAATACTTTATTATTTTCGGCAGCAGTCATATACTATAGACTTTTTTTACAACCAGCAGCAATGCTGCCTTAAGTTCAATTCTGAGATGAGGTTTTACTCTGAAGCTAATGCAGCTGCATACACAGGTATCCTACAAATGCCAGTCACATCTCACAATGTTCTTAACCTTGCTGATATATGTGACAAGTAGCCAAACCATGCGACAAGAGTGGCCAACTCATGATCAACAAGTAACAGTAGGTTTTAGTTGGGGAAATAAAGGTCTAAATGTTATCTCAATTCTTGGAAAATAAAAGCACATTAAGAATAGAGCTTTGTTCTGTCCTACATAATTAACTAAGGATAACTACCCAGAACATCAACCAGGCTTGAAATATGGATGATCACACATGCAACGTTGAATCAACCTATGAAGTAAAGCAGCTGTGGCTTCTAGAATTATCCACTAGGTGCTACTCATGTTGGTGGATCAGCAAATCCATGCTTTACCTCTGAGCATGACAGCAGAACACAGTCTGGTGCTTAGAGACTGCAGCAGTCATAAGCACACATTTGGCTCATGCATGTTGAAAGCTGAGACAGGTAACTGATTTGCCAGGCTCTCTGTCATATAAAAAGCATTCAGCAGCACAAAATGCAACATTATCTGAAGTGATATGATAATTGTACTTCAGAAATAGCAGCTGACAATGTAGTCAAGCGTTTCCTCTTAAAGTGATTTTATAAGTGCGACATTTCTTACCTTTTCAATACTTAGCCTTACCCTTGCTACACACTTTTACCAGCAGGACTGATGAAGGAGTGTGCAGAAAAAGGAGTAGAAAAGAGCAGCACTGCAAACAATACTGTCTAGTAAGAAATTAATTAAAGCTGTACAGTACTGACTGTAAGAAATGTATTATTTTGCAATGTCCAGAAAATAAACTCTGCAATAATACATATAGTGTCATCATGAGTGGAGCATTATTTATAGTGCAGGTGGGCAAAGACAACAAGCCAGAGCTCTTCCACATTGGTAAAGGATAATTTAACGAAGGTGATCTTTTTCTCCCCCTTATACGTTTCTTACAGAAACAAAACCAGCTGATTTCCCTTCTCCAGTATCTCATCTCACCCTTCTTCAAGAAGTAGGGAGTTTGAGCTTCCAGCCAGGCTAGATATTTTGCTAATTACTATACTCATTTGCATAGCCAAAAATGACTCAAATTTATCTTGCAAAAACACTCAATTTTCTGTTTTCAAAGGCATATTAACACATGCATAGTGCTTCTGTGGCTCAGACTCAGAACATTCTCACTAGCTGAAGTTGTTCTTATGGCTCCTTTCCTTTCTAGGAAAGCTTTGGCTGAATTTTGCTTATGGAGTCATCCTATTGCCACCCAACAGAGATTCCAAAAAGCCAAACCTCCTGAGAAAATGTACTCTTAATGCAGAGGCAAAAGAAAGGACATGCTCACTGAGATCAGATTCAGTTCTGAAATGGGAAAAGCCAGTTTAAGATAAAAAAGAAAGCTGCTTTGACATTCCTTTGTACGTAAGGCAAGCTACTCTGAGAAACTGTTTCACTGTACCACATAGAGGGCCCTTTAGGGCTTTTTCAGATGAAAGGAAATGATAGTAGTGTGATCTGCACAGGTGCCAGCAAAAGTCTTATCAGACAACATTAGGACTGCAGAAGGCAGGCACCTAACTATAGAACCATTACTGCAAATGATGACAAATAGATGGAAAGAGCTTCGTTTAATGGTCAGACCTTAAAGTAAACTTGTAAGATCTATATGCAATAAAAACCCTTTAATGCTTGTAAGCTGAAAAAGTTGATAGGAGAATCAGTGATCTACAAAGGAATATGGAATACCACAGTGCTATTATAGTATAGGCATTTCTAACAGGAACACTACCTTAATGACTTCTTTGTAGATGCTTTGTAATTTAGCCTGTCCTTGTATGTGTATCTTTGTGTGTGACACCTACAGTGTCATCTCTAAAGCCAGGTTTAATCAGACATACAGGCTATAAACACTGATGAAGCTTTGACATCTCTCACCTTTGCATGGCTTTCTGTGACCATAAGCACCTCAATATTTTTATAAACTTGGTCTATGTCTCATGGAACATATGGATTGGCTCCTACATGAAAGAACACAGCAGTGTACAAACCACAACTGCAGCTTCTTGTAAAAGACATTTACTCTGTCTCTTTCTAAATAACTGCAGTTCTGAAACATAGAACACACAGACACTTTAGATTAACAAACCTTTATCATTTCTAGAAAAACTCTGATCCCATTGCCAAATAGAGAACAATATTTACAGGAAATTCATTCAGACAATGGAAAGCAAACCTTCAGAGCCCCATACACTTTAGAACATGGGTATCCTTTAAAGCAATAAAACTTAATCTCCCAGATCTGTAAAAACAAACATATTGCCTTAATAAATATTTTCAATTGTGTGCCATGCAAAGAATCTGTTGGCAGGCTCTGGACCCTTTTCACCAGGAAAACATAACAGGAAACTCCAGGGAAACAGAAACATACCAGTGCTGGACACACAGTGGGAGGTGCTCACAAGTCCAGCGCAGATTGTAAAAGGTGTCTAAAGGAAACTGTTCCATTTATTACTTCTTACTTAAAAAGCAGTATATACCTCTGCTCAGTGCCTGGAAACTGAAGAACATATGTGCAGGTAAGGCAGAAGACTGAAAATTCCTTAGCTAGCAGAACTTACCCACCCTCTTCACTGAAGCACAAAGCAGGGAATGTGATACCCCTCTGAACCTCCTGAGTGTAAACTTCTCCAATCCCTGAGACATCACTGGACAGAATGTGTGCACAATGGTTCTAAAATGCTTATACTATGAATGGATTTTCTATTCATGTTGACCATAAATATGACTACAGAATTGGCTTGAAGTATCCCTCATCTAACACTATTCCTATCAGGTCAACCATAAACAGCAACATGGATTTTCTTTTTTCAATGAGAGGCAAAGGGGTCAAAATGTCAAAGATTCTCCATGGCATGAGAGGACCAGCTTAAGACACCATAAAGATGCTTGATCACCTTTGAAAACCTAGAACAGGCACCCGTGACACTCTCCGTTCCTGAAAATATGCCCTGCTCTCTGAAATGGCAAAATAAAGAGCTCATGCTGGCCATACAAGTGGAACAGAGGAAAGCAATGATGGTATTGAGGTGCCTAACCGTGGCAGAATGCGAACAGCACAGTCCCACTGCTCTTCACAAGCACTGACTTGCTTTGCCTCTGCATTTCAACAAGGAGAGGCACAAGGTATCATGAGTTGCTCCAAGAACGCTGCAGTACCCACCGCTGACCCAGGGCTGTCTTTGAGCATTCAAAGGTGCACAGAGCAGCTTGCTACTGCTGCTCTGTACACAGCTTCTTGCAGTGAAGTGAAAATGGGGCTTTTGATACAAGCCACATTCTAAGATTATTTCTCTTAAAAAATAAACTCATAAAAAATGCTCTTAAAAAATGCCCGATCCAGGTTTTCAGCCCACATAGATATTAAACCCAGTTTCCTAGCCCTTGAAAGGCTAATTATGCATTCAATTAGGGTTTCTTAATAAAGATTAAAACTCTGAAGTCTATTACAGGCCCATATTTAATTCAACTGCCATTTTATCCATGCCATGAAAGCGAGAGTGGTAACAATGAATATAAATTATAACACATGCCATAGAGTGAATGCTATTTGTCCAAGTACGTTACTATAAAGAATTAAATTTTGCTATCGGTTCCATAATCTAGTTAAAATTGGTATTCTTTATTTGGTTTTTCAATGTAGTCCAATTTCCTACTTTGAAAAACAAATTCTAGGGAATAAAGAAAAGAGATTAATTTATCATTAAGACTCTGCTTAATTGAAGTCAATTCCGAACAAACTTGAATTCAATTTCTACTCATTAAATTGAATGTGCTCTGCGTTTCTCTCTGCATTGCTTTGAGCAAGCAGCTGAGAACAAGGGACTAACATCAAAATTATTAAATTGAGGAGATTTTATTTGGTCTTCACATGCCAGAGCCGCTTTGATGAGGAGCTGTTTTGGCACTGAAAGGAAACGAGAGCAGCTGGAGGAAAAATCAAATGAAACTAAGCCTCGGAAAATTGAAGAAAACGCAAGCTTAATAATATTTAATAATTAAATTTCCACAAACAATAGTGGCAAATGAAGTAATCTGCAAAGTCTGTGAACTCATTTGCATAATTGATGCCGGTCCCCTGTAAATGAATAATGAAGATAATAAAAGATGTTGCTAAAAATGGGCACAATAACAGCAAATTTCATCAAGCCGTGCGCTCTGATTAATCTGCTCTTGCAAATCAGCAGTGAGAGGGGGACGCGTGATTGCCCGTGCAGCGGCCGCAGCCGCCAGCAGCCGCCTGCCCAGGCCCCACCTCCTGTCCCTCCTGGTGGGTGCATACAAAGCATACAAAGCTCTGCTGCTCAGGCTTGTCCTGGGCTAACCACAGTGTCCTTCCTGCTTGGTGACCATCCCACAAGGTCAAGCCCTCCCCTAGGAAATGCTCTGCTGAACTGCCCAGGGAACAGGACAAGGTTCCTCTGTGTCACTGCCTGGTAAGGCCATCAAAGCTGGAGAAGGTCTGCCTGGGGCAGCTGTGCACCCAGAGCTTCTGCTTAGCCTGTAGGTTGCACCATTCATCACTCCTTTATTTTTCCCTGTGAGGGTGCTGAGACACTGGCACAGGGTGCTCAGAGAAGCTGTGGCTGCCCCATCCCTGGCAGTGTTCAAGGCCAGGCTGGATGGGGCTTGGAGCAACCTGCTCCAGTGGAAAGTATCCCTGCCCATGGCAGGGGGGTGGAGCTGGATGAGCTTTAAGGTCCCCTCCAATCCAAACCATCCTGTGATTCAGAAGAATAAGGCTAGCTATGTGTGTAACCATCTCACCTTTACACTGATGAAGTCCCTTATAGCTCTGCTCAGGCTCCTGACATGGCCCAACACCTCACAACTCAGCCTCCACTCCACACAGATGAAGAGTTAAGCGCCACAAGCACAAACTGCTGGCCAGGCTGTAAACGGTAAACATAAAATAATACTTTCAAGCTTAATACTTAGTTGACCCTCATTTAGCTCCTGCCACAAGGGTCCCACTCTGCAGATTTCTCTGGCATTAATTAGTGCTTCTCACAGGACTGGGATTTTTCACACACTGCAAAACAAGATAGGAGAAACCAGTTACAACTCTTCGTTAAGCTGCTGCATAGGCTGGCAGTGAACACTACACAATGGAAATGGAAAAGTATTCCAGCAAGTAGTAACTTTTCATAATACAGCCTCTACAATATTTTAAAGCATTCGGTAGTAACCACTTAGGAAGAAATTACTTCAGTGAGGTAACTCAGAGAAATATTTATAGGATCAAGACCCATGCTGTTATCTGTAGATATAATTTAATACTCTGTCGCCCTGAACAAGTAATCTCAGACTACTGAACAACTGCTGTGAGAACTTTTCACTATATGCAATATTTAAGTTTTCTATGGCCAAAGTACAAAACACCCTCTATTTTAATTGGGTTACTTTGCTCAAATTCTAGATCCACCTTAACAACTACCATTTGATGAAGTAAAGGGCTTGGTTTTTACTACAGAATGGAAACTTCAATACTAGACAAACCAAAAAGAAGCCGCTGAAAACCAAAAACCCCCATTATTTTCTCTTGTTTATGGTCATTTGCAAGCTGCATTTCCATCTATTCAATTTGGTGGGCTTTCACTCACGAGCTACCAAATCACTAAACATAAAGGTGAAAAGTAGTTTACCCTTTGTGGCAAATACATCTCCCTCATCTTTCCTTCTGCACTGATAAAAAACAAGTGCTTAAATTTAGTTATTAAATCTATGTACAGCACTATATAAACATGTAACATAGTTTGATATGTCACCATTCACACAAACATATCATGGGCAAACTGCATACAGTACATACAAAAGCAGTTAAGCCATTCAACATAGAATGAGCAGGTTTTCTCCCCAGCTTGACAAGGAGGGCAATAACCAAGCTTATGATACCCACAGACCTGGATGGCAAGAAAGAAGGTTTAATTGTTCTATTAGGCATGTAGGGAATTGTTTTATTGGTGAAAGAGGAACCAATACAGAAGAAAGAGGAACACTGTATAGAATACAAATCCATACTGTGCAGCTAGGAGAAGAGCTTTTAATCATATCTTTTTTATTTTTCTATTATTTGAGGAATAATTCAGTTCCTGGCATAAGTCAGGGCAACCTTAGAACTGCTACAAATTCAGTAACCTGGACATTGATCCCAAGGATCCTTCTTTTGGCTCTGGATCACTGAAGCACAACAACCTATGGCTGTAAGCACAGAACAGCCATGAGCCAAAGAGAGCACTGAGGCACATAAACCAGTTTCAGATCAACCAAAATTCCTCTTGCTAGGCAGTACAAAGCCCATGGAAGAGAACTATGGATTCTCAGCCTTAAGGGTTTGTAAACTTAGGAGTCAAAGATGCCATTAATAAGGGAGACTAAGTTAAAAAACTAATGGAGATTTGGATTCCATTTTGGATGGAAGTGATGTATTTGAAGTGAAAGCTAGCTATTACAAGTTCGGTTCAATGTGAGTTTAAAGCACACCTTAAGGTCACTCGTAACTTGAATTACATTCAGACTTGAGTCAAAGCAGCAGATGGAAGAGTTCTGGTTGAGATCATTTCTATTCTCAACTTGATGAAATTGAGTCAACAAAAGGACATGATGACCGCCAAGTGAGATGTGAAATAATGAAAGGGCCACAATGATGAGAAGACAAAGATGAGTGTTGTTATCTGCAGAATATGCATTGTTGAATTCAAAATGGAGATCAAGGGAAAAGAGGAACAAGAGTTGCACTCTGAAGGATGTTACATCCAGGCTTAGCAGGAAAACTGATAACCAGACGATTGTCCTGAGTGATATTTATGAAACAGAGGGAGGAGGCCACAAGCACCTAGAGTAAACACCCACCAAGTGCTCAGGGTATTCACACTGGATATGGGATCATGACAAAGGAGGACTCAAATGTGGGTCCCAGATGCCAGGCAAAAGCGTATTTCCATCCCTTCTCTAATCTACAGTCAGGCTCATTGAAGAGCTGAGATTTCAGCTTTTTCATTAATGGTCATTCTTATGCCAAAACCACATCCCAAAGACCAGTGGGAATTCTAAAAGGGAAATCTGAGGAGTATTTTTTGCAGTGTCATCAGAGTTGACATTTGGACCTGCATTTCCCAGTTCAGAAACCTGCATTTCTTTGTGGCTGGCACAAGTCTCCATCCTTTCCACCACAGTGCAGCCTACAAAACATTTTCCTCACAGGAAAATGTCTGAAACCAGTGTGTTCAATACTTCTGCATCAATGCTCAGCATTTTCTAATAAAATATATAGTTATATTTTATTCTGATAAAATATGTACAGTTGCAATGTCTAATTAAATGGGAATTAACCATAGTTTAACACTAAAATATCTGGGCAAAAATAGTAATTCCACTGAACAAAGCTAGTAGAATCATGCTTTGCACAGAAGCCAGACATATGGGTATATCACTTGTCATGATCATGGCAAGATGGGGGAACTGAAATCAAAAGGAAAGGTTTTTAAACATGTCATTGTTTGATCCACAAGTCACAAAGAGGACTTACTGGAACTCTTAATAGCTAAACATTCTAACCTCAATACCAGGCTATAGCTTGGCATGCAAGGACTCAACCAGGAATGTAATTATGATGTTCTTACATCAGTTTGGGGCAGAGTTTAGTTCAGTCATTTTTAACTTAAACAACGGTAATTAAAAAAAAAAAAAAAAGAAGTCTGACGACTTCCAAAGTTTTCTTACACTTACACAGCAAAACTTTGATATTAAAAATACACATTTATACATGGCAGTTAAATCATAGTACTACATGTTGGCAATTCACACATCACCCACTCCAGAACTTCTGTAATACAGCCACAGCTGAAGAATCTCCATGTCTCTCATCCCATTGACAATAACCAGCATAATTAGTTTGGGGGTTGTTTTGTTGGTGGTGTCTTTTTTCTTTTTTTAGTATTTCCACTTTTTTCACCTAAGGCATTTCCCAGGTTTTTTTAAACCCTAAAACTTGGGGGCTCAGCATATTTTTCCAAAGCAGGTGACAGCAGAAAATACTGATTCCATGTGAACCTTCAAGCTAGAAGAGCAGAAGTTTGAGCTTCTGAAGGAGAGACAGACAGTTGTTCTAATCTGTATGAATAAAAGTGAAAAGAATGAAAGGCAAGATAAGCACCATTCTGCCCTTCTTCACTGCTACACAGACCTCTCCTCAGCCAAGGCCCAAAGGTGGAAAGCAATGTGTGACAGGTTCAGAATTACTTCTGTAGCCTCAGTATGATGATTCATTATTTTGTGTAAAATACATTGAACAGTCCAAGTGAGTGAGTACCAGTGTGTGTGACACAGAGTGTATTAGGGGCTAAATGCAGGGACGGTCCTTTTAATGTGGAAAGTTCGAAAACTACATCAACAATAGCCTTTACAGTCAGAGACAATGGAAAAGTTCAGTGGGATAGTAAAAATCAAAAAGCAGGGGTACGATTGATTTAAGAAATGGCACTTGCAGCTTCCAGCTAATAATACATGTCAATATGAAACTGATTTGTTTTCCAAGAATCATCTTTTATTTCCTCTTCTTTGTGAGCTCTATCATTGTTACACTGTTAGAAGTCATTATCAAAAAATCTCTGCCTGATAGTAGGACTGGGAATAATTAGATCATGTCCAGTCCAGCCCAATGGCTCTGGTGCATTGACTCAAGACCTGACCTTTGTTGACTGATTAATTAAAAGGACCCTGTATCAGATGCAAGTGTTGTGATTGGCTTTAATGCCCTACAGCAATCTTAGTCAGAAAAAACAGATTCTAGTGTGCTATTCTCAGCATCTTTTAGTACAGGTATTTTTCATCTTTAAACATGAAGATGAACAACTGTGGGTTTAATTACTTGCCTTTCCATTCAAAATATTGTTTAGCAATGAATTAGATATTCTCTCACCTCAATGGAACACTAAATCAGAGATGCTGAGACTGGCGCAGTATCTGGAGAAACCTATGATCTAAAAAGGCAGGAACAGCTTTTATTAATGTCTGCTTTTTCTTTCCTACCTTCCTTCCTCCCTCTCCTCCCCCAGCTGATTCTTGAGATCCCTACACATTCCGTGTTCTGTTCAACCACGCATTCTAGCACTGTATCTACACAGACTCCACCCAGAGAGCATCCTGCAGTAAGGATCTTCAGCACATCCCTGGTTTGCCCCGCAGTGTTCCAAAGAAAGACTGACAGAATTTAGCAACTCTTGCAGGAAATAGTTCCATTTTAAGTTTCACTTGATCTCAGCTGACAGTTTTCAGGTAGAAGCAAATTACATTGCTCTTAGTACAAGTAAACTCACAGACTGGATGAACTCCCCTGATTTCTATAGTTCCTGTGTGGACCTGCTGCGTTTTACCTGCACAGTCGCCCAGGAAATCTCTCCAATGTCTTCATAGGCTAAGCCAATCTGGGAAGCTGTCTTAGACCTTTTTGTACTCTTTGTCATTCAGCTGCCTAGTTTCCCTCTAGACATACTTAACTCATCAATGTAACTGCTAGCAAACAGGCTTTCTTTAACTGCTCCAACTGTTCATTTTCATTGCATCTTGAAATTACATATGATGCTCTTCCATGCTAACTGGCTCTGAAGACTGTAAACTCCAACTACATGTTCTGCCATGTTTCTAGGAAAGAAAAACTAAAAATTGCCTGGCCAACAGGACTCTTAGAATACTTTTGCATCAGATTTCTTCCCGTGGAGGACTTCTCTTCAAACCTTACATCATTACATAGTCTAAGTTGCTTTTACTAGGTTAAGTAATGGGGAAGACAGGTAAAAAAGTGTCACATAAACTTCTGACCATGGCTTAAAGATTGAGAAAAGTATCACTAGAGATTGCACTTCTACCAATTCTCATAACTACAGCATGCCTCCTTCTGCCACGTATTTAATCAGAGCTGGTGACATTTGGTTATGCAATGTGCTTTTTTCTTCTAGTAAAGGAGGAGATTAATTGTCACGCTATACCAATTCCCATATAACTTCAAGTAGCAATGCGCAATTAAAATAATCTTCTTGGAAAGCTGTTGCTGAAGGGTTGTTTTGCCAAAAAGTACAAGTCACTATTTAATTGTACTAATAGCATTACACAGAATGAAGAAAATTCAGGAGGAGAATCTTTACTCAAAAATAGTCCTGTCACTACAAAGCATCAGATTCTGGAACAGTTTTCTCTGGCTTGTTCAGCACCATGAAACCATTAATTCTAGGTGGTACTTTCAATGACACTCCCTCAGAGGGACAACATTAGACATTCACTTGTATGATCTTCACCTTGTATGAAGAGAATGAATAAAAAATGAAGTTCTTCTCTGGAACTATTCCAGGCTATTTTCATTTTAAAAACTGTTTATTTTACTTTGACAGTCTGAAGGTTAAATTAACTCTGAGTTTTCTGTTCTTTTACTGTGAAGCTACTGGGAAGATTCAGAGCATACTGCTGCCTTTTAAGATGGTAAAGGAAGCTATAACATATGGCCCAAATGTTAATACTCTAACACTATTAAACATCTAAGCCATAGACTCATCAAAACCTTTCTGACCAGTGATAAAGTGTTCTCAAGAGCATACAAGACTTTCATTACTGAAACAGAGCTTCTGGAAAGAAAAGTTAATTATGATGCTCTTTCAAAATAAACATTTTCAGTGATGTAGTTTGAACGCCACAAGATGCTTCCAACATTCCACAACACGCAGTGGCTACGTACCTCCAGTAGAGATACTGTTCATGAGCTAGAAATGGAAAGGTTTAAGCTTAGGTTCTTGGACACAATTTAAGGATTTGACCCCCATGCTGCATATACTGCCATTGCCTAAACAGAAGAGAAGGTTTTGACCAACCTAACTATGAAGAAAGTGTAAAAGTGTCATGCATATCCCTTTGCCCTTCTTACTAACCAGCTGTAATTAGAATTTGGGCCATACTCCGCCCCACAGGTTTTGTAATTGCCTCCTCCCTATCAGTAGTGAATCTTAACTGAATCCACATGGAAGGAGAGTTTTCTGAACAGCAAGGAGGGTTTTGAAGAAGCCAAAGTTACCAGGCTTTTAGCTGAGCTTACCAGAATCTATGTGGGGAATTGCACATCACTGCAGTCATGTCACAAAACGCATACACTGCACTGGGCAGCTACACTGAGAGCACCAGACCAGCTTTTGCTGGACTAAACTCATAAAGCAGACCAGTACAGGAGGCATTTGCCTCCAGCATACAGAAATGAGCTCAGAGCCTTTCCAATTATTTGCTCGGTGCTCTACGTGATAAACCATAGCCTATTTATTATACTATTTATGCCTCATTGTTCAAATTTTACTTGCTTATCATGAAAGGCTGCTATATTGTAACTAAATGTAAATCTTAAATACACAAAGTCCTAGCAACTACATGCACAGTATCTTTGAAAAGTATATCTTCAGTTGGATATTCAGAGTGACTACTTGCCTTAATTTATGCAAATATAGCCTATAGCTAAAGGCTTTGTATATTTGTTTCCCTACAGTATTAGTATTCAAAAAACAGGACATTCTTTCAAGGGCATTTTATACACGCAGAACTATAATTTATATAGCAAATTAAAGCTCATACAAAATGTGTGCACTGAGGTACAGATTAACATATTTAATTTCAGTATTACCTGCAAACCTATTTTTTTTTTCCATGCACTGCTCTAATTAGCCACATAAAATCAAGTCTGTATATTGTAAGCAATTATTTTAGTGGGAGTAGAAAGAGAAACTGAATTAAATATATGGTAAGAGATAATATCTTATGGAAATTAATATACTCATTTGTGTCAATAAAAATGTGTTCTAGCTAAATTTTATAAGATAGTTTGGAGTTCAAAAATATGACTCAAGTAGAAGTTGTAGTTTTATAGTCACTAAGATGTTAGACTTTGGAACTGCTTTTAAGTTCCTTACTATGTGCCAGTGCTCATTCTTTGATAGCTACAGATTGTCAGTAGCTACTAATGTCATTTCACATTGTGAGTTTTCTCCTATTATGAATATTCACTCCCCCTACAGTCAAATGTGTAAACTGTTAATAACTTTGTATGTTAGAAGTTTTTCTCCCATCACTTTAATGTATATATCATACTTAGCTCTTAATATTTTTTACTTTCACAACTATTCACTTGAGAGAATTAAATGATGGTGAAAATCAAAATGCAATTTTTGTTTCATTGAAATCTAAAAGTAATCCTACAACCGGGGATTTTTTCTTGCCCACTTTACCCTCAAAAAGTCTGACAGCTAAATATGAAAATTATGTGTAAGGAATAAGAAAACAAAACCCCATCCATGTGACAATGAACTTCAGCTGCCTCCTCCTAATGCAGCTTCCAATTGTGATGGGATTCAGACAGCAAAAATCATTCTCTAGCAGGAACAGCATTTAACTGATCAAGTTGCTGTAATTCAGAATCTTACACTCAATTTCAATTGTAGAGTCAGCATAGTTAAATAGTGCCATAGTTAAATTCCCTTTAGAAAAATAACAGACAGACATTTCCTCCTACTCCTTGCTCATGATCTCAGGATACCCACTGAGTACTAACCATATGGAAGTCTGATGCCTGCATAACTATCATGGCCTTAAAGCAACTCTTCTCCATTTCTTGGCACAGAAGTTGCTGTCTGACATAGCTGCCTTATACCTCCACTCTGCCCCGAGAGAATCATAACAGGGAATTTTATTGCTTGGAAAGGCCCATGGAAAAAAAGCAGGCAGATAATAAAGCCTTTTAGAAGAGAGGTACGAAAATTGAATTATGTTTTTTGCCTTCCTGCCTCCAGCATCACACATGAGTAGCTAACATGCAAGAAACTTCCTGGACCTAGAACTGTGAAGAAAAGTTTTCCCATCTCATGAAAATTCAAAGGCTTCAAAAATGCTTCACTGTTTCCTATCTGGATAAACCAGTGGCCACTATAAAAACAGAGTGCACACAAGCATGTTCTAATTCTTCCTTTAGCCTCCTCTCACATCTCAGCTGAGCATCCTGGCCACTTGGAAGTCTAAGCTAAGTTGTTCTCAAACTTAGCACTGGAGCATTTTCGTCTAGTATAAACAGAACATTTCTACAGCAAGAACCTGTACCAGGACAGAACATCAACTACTGGCCAGTCTGAAGCAGCTGTATTTTAGATATAGCTGGTTTTATATATATATATATATAAAAATATATATATACACACACACAAGTGGGAAAATATCATGTGCAGATATACACACACATACATATGCACAAACACACACACATACATTCCTATGAAAGAGCTGGATTTGGACAAATCACCATCTCTAGTTAAACTCATTCTATTCTACATATTCCAAATAGTTTCCCCAGCTATAGGAGGAATAATTCCCAATCCTCTATATTAAATTGTACAAGTAAAAGAAGTGCGAACAGACTACTTTTATTTAAAACTTCCCTTAACACTGTAGGACAAATTGGCAACGTGGCCTCAACCCGACCTCTAGAAACATGTAGAAGAACTTCAGATGTGATAGCCAAACCCTGCACTCAACAGAAAGTGCAGGAGGAGTGACAGAAAAAGTGGCAGACAAAGAGCTACCTCTGTTTTAGCAATCTTTTGTGACAGCAGTTTCAAAGTTTGCTGGGCAATTGCTCTAAAATGACAGTGTGCTGCTGAGCAGGTGGTGTGCTGAGTCCAGACAAGAACTTGTCAATGCCTGTTTCAACGGGGACTTTCAAACTCCCAGGAACTTTAGTATCCATCATGGTATCATTAAAACAGTCAATTCTTTCAGCTTTCACAGATGTAAAAGTTTTGCTGCGCTGATCTTGCTTATTATCCCTGACATTTAGGCTCCAAGCATAAATGTTACATAGCTCAGAGATGGTTCATTTCTACATGCTAATTACTAGTCTGTGCGTTGAGACAACATGCTTGTAGTATCAGAAGCAAAAGAACTCAAATACACAGAGAACTTCAGGCTCAGCGACGCAATTCTGAATCTCATTTTTCTTGCTCTGTTTTATCAAGTGTCCAAGTCCACCTTTTGGGATACTCTAAAGAAGTTCTTTCCATGTACAATCTTAAATGCACTTTCTTCTCAGTGTAACAGAAATTATGTCAAGTAAGAGTTGTAATTTTGTTTCAAAATAAAATGATTGGCTTACAAAACGAATACAAATATGGCTATGTAAGAAGAAATAATTAAGTAACTAGAATAAAGGAATATTTTCCATCTGCTCTATGTTACTTACCTTCTGTGTGCTTTTTAATACATATTTGTTCAAAATTAATAATGTACCATTTTGGCACTTTGGATCATAGCCCTGCTTGAACAGCTTAGAGATCCCTTGTGTAATTCAGTCAAAATGGAATGGGTTTTGTCCCACACACATCAGAGGTTTTCCAGTCACTTTAACAAGTACTGTCTTAATTTTCCCAAAGTGACTAGTGACATTTTTCATCACACTACTCTGGCTAATGAGGCGTTAGAATCAGAATGACCAGATCCAAACATAGTTTACCTCAGAATCATTCCAGTGATTCTAATGCCTTTGTTAAAAAGTGTTAATCCTGGCATCCAGCCACAGATAAACACAGTTTTTCACTCCCATGTCACCAGTTTGAACCTATTCTACTTTAGTACTGTCCAGAAACTACCACTGCTGTAAGCTGGGTTGTTACTAACAGGAAACCACTATTAAAACAGATGGAAGAGAATCTGAGATACACAAGACTACAGCACTTTGTTAAATACTGAAAAGACTGAGCCACCCAAGACTCTGTTCTCTCCCACCAAATACATTCAATGTTAGCACGCAAATGTGGGCAGAAAAATAAATGCTATTCAAAAGGACTTCCTATCAAGCACCACAAGTATTTCATGTTGTGCTTTTTCCCCAGTCCTTCACATGGAATTGTACATGGCATCACTTCATGACTCCCACTTGCCTGCTTGACCTTGCTTTCTGCAACACAGCCAGTGTGACAGCCTAGTGTGAGTCACTTGAGTTTTCTGGATTTCTTACATATTTCTAGTTCTTAAAAGCCACTGTTGTGGTTTAAGCTTAGTCATAAATTAGACAAAGCATGTAGCCTGCTTGTTTTCCCCCCACAACCTGTCCTTC